>CAJNDT010000670.1:0-159694 GCA_905221615.1 Symbiodinium sp. CCMP2592 | reverse complement strand
TCGAGGACCCCGAGCGAGCAACCGTCGAGAAACCGTTGGTCGCGGCCAGGGAGTGCAGCCACCGGCGGGATAAGCAGCGACTCCGTCAATGATGAGGCGGAGCCTGTTCGAGGGCGAGGTCGGCGCTCATCTTGGGATGGATGGGCGGAAGATGGATCCTGGCAAGGCAGCTGGGAGGAGAATGAGAATTGGAGCCGAGTGGGCTCCAGCCTGGGGAGTCCTGATCGGAGTGATGGTTGGGAATACAAAGGCTTTCGCCGAGGCAATGGCCGTCGCGGTGGCTACGGTGAGTACGAGAATTGGAGCTGGAAGGACGGCTATGGCAAGGCGGAGGACGAGACCGAAGAGGACCGCCCTAGCTGGCGGAATTGGGAGGCCAGCTATGTGGGCAAGGAGGCGACACCGAGGGCGTCGTCCTGGAATTCCTCGGAGGACGGGGAGCGAGCGTCGACGGTGAAGGTCGTCGGCGAGGAAGGTGAGAAGAAGACGACGGGCAAGGTCAGCAGCTCGTACCCCCCGGTCTTCAAGGCGAAGCCTGGCGAGAGTTTCATCGAGTGGAAAAGGAGCGTGGAGTTTTGGATTGGAGGAGAGGGCGGTCAGCTTCCGGCTGAGTTGGTGGGGCCCCGGATGATGGTGCAGTTGAAGGAGAGAGCAGCCCAGTTGGTGAAGCACCTCACCAACGACGACGTGAACAAGGCGGGCGGCAAGGACGTCATCCTGGCGGCCCTCGAGAAATCTCCTCTGATCCGGCAGCTTGACAAGCACCGAGTGGACGAGCACAGGCGACGCATGATGAGCTTGAATAGAGCGCCGGGAGAATCGATGGAAAGCTACGTGACGCGGGCCTCGATCTACAGGACCCACTTGATGGCGATGGACGCAAGCATGACTATGGGTGAGGCCTTCTACGTAGGCCACTTGGTGGACCACGCTCACTTGACGCGGCGGGACCGCGCCATGGTCAAGACTAAGGCTGGCAGTGAGACCGACGAGTTCCTGGTGACCAACGCTTTGATCGAGCTGGCGAGTGAATTGGAAGGGGAGAGTGGATACCCCATCGGGGCGTCGGAACCCAATGCTGCCAAGAATGGGGTGGAATGGCTTCTGCAGCGAGGCGAGGGGAGACTGGGGCGCTTGACCCCGAACAAGCCTCCGCGTGGGGTCTTTGCGGCTGAGCAAGGATTCCAGGATGTCGGTCACGACGATGGGGAGAGCCGGCCGGAAGAGTACGGCGAGGAGTCCATGGACGATGACCTCCCCCCCGAGCTCGAGGCGGTGGTCAACGAGGCGTTCGGGATCCAGCACCGGGCCAAGCAGAAGATCGCCGAGGTTCGCAAGTTACGGCAGTATTATAAGAAGCCGGATCCCGAGGAACGCCGCCGAGCTTTGGCCGAGCAAATGCAGAAGCATCCTTGTCATGCTTGCGGGCAGTATGGACATTGGAGCAGAGAGTGCCCAAATCCGAAGCCGAGGGCGGCCATGACGAGTGCGACTGCTGGGCCACAGGCCGTCTTGGCGGCTACTTCCCGGAAGGGCGTTCCGGCTGTCTTGGACTCGGTCAAGGAAGAGGATGAGTGGACTTGTTAGCCTCGATGTGCCGCTCCGGTCTCAATCCTGCTTTGGCTGCCGAAACGGGCCGATCGAAAGCCAGCTCTTCGTGGCAGTATAAGGGGGAGGGCCCGGGAAGCAGTCACAGTGTGTTTGCAGCCACCAGCCACCCTGTCAATGAGATCATGTGGTCAGTGAAGGATTTAGCTTCAATCAGTGAGATCATGTGGTCTATGAAGGATTTAGCCTACAAGGTCATTTTGGATCTAGGGTGTATGCGGTCGGTGGCTGGATTGGAGTGGATCAACATGCTTCTAAAGCGCTGGAAGGTGGAGGGTCGCTGGTGCAAAGTCATGGAGGAGCGAGAGGCCTTCAAGTTTGGGGATGGCGAGATTTTACATAGTCGCTTTAGGGTGCACTTCATCGGGAGCTTTGCGGGGAAGCCAGTTGTATATGGTTTCAGCGTTGTCCCGGGTAGTTGCCCACCGCTATTCTCGCGTACGGGGTGCACACAGATTGGGGCGGTCATTGACTGTGAGCATCATCGAGTCTCGGTTCGTCGGCTGGGGGTGTCTTCGTATGGCGTAGGGCAGGAAACTGGTCACTACACGATGTCGGTTGATGAGTGTGACAGTGGCTGTGCGCAACTTCCTGAAGACTATGTTCTGCCTTCCTACCAAGACATTGCACCTGTGAATGCCGAGATTTTGGGTGCTCAAGCCCCTCAAGGATCTCAGCCCATCCACTGTGAGGCGCATGGCATCGCCGTCGGTGCCCCCGAGCTGCCGCATATGCAAGAGCACGGAGCACCGGACCCGGGATTGCCCCCAGGTGGACTCGGACGACGACAGCTTCGTCATGACCTTCAACAAGGAGACCACGAAGGACATGGAGCTCGATGCGGGGGACGACAGGGACAGGTTGAGGAAGCCTTCTCAGCCCCGGGGAGCACGGCCCAAGTCGGCAGCGGCATCCACCTCCACGCCGAAGACCAAGGCCAAGGACGAGGAGGCGGCCGAGTTCATGGCGGGTGGCCTGACGCCCGAGGAGACGGCCATGATCCAGAAGCGACGGGAGAAACAAGCGGCCTCCCGGGCCAAAGCACAGGACCGCAAGGCTCTGACGGGCGAGCTGGCGGACTATCCGTCGTTGAGCCACTGCTGGAGCGAGGAGCTGGGGCTGAACATTGCCGGGGCCACAGCCAGTCGGATGCGCACGTGGTGTTGGAAGAAGCTGGTGTGGATGGTGAGGATCAAGTCGGCGGTGGAGCGCGATGGAGACAGGAGGTGGAAGAGGAACCGGCGTTGGCTAGCAGCCCTCCTCGGGAAGGAGGTGGCCACCCTCTTCGGTCACTTCGGGGCGATGCGTCAAAAGATGCACGACCCCAGCTTGTCGAGGCTGATGTGAGAGTGGGGCCGCGGCGGCCCAACCGGGGGTTGACCCAGCGGCTGAAGCGGGGCGTGCAAGAGGGCTTGGAGGTGATCCGCCAGGTCAAGGAGGTCGCTAGTGACGATGGCAAGTGGGTCCTCCTTGAGGTCTTTGCGGGCACGGCGCAGTTGTCGAGGCGGGCGGCCCAGCGACCAAGGTGGAGAGTGTTGGAGCCCATTGACCTCAACACGGGCTGGGATTTGCGGGTCCCAGAGCAGCGTGATCGGCTTCTCAAGTTGATCGACGCTGCGAAGCCCGACTTGGTGACCCTTTCACCCCCAAGTGGACCGTGGAGCACGTGGGAGCCGTTGTGCGAGGATGCCGACGGGTTCTACGAACGGCGGCGGGCACAACTGCCACTCTGGCAGCTTGCTGGGGAGGCCTGGGAGCGGCAAGTGATCAGCAAGCGGCTTGTGATCTTGGAGCAACCAGTACAGTCCAGGGCGTTTGAGCTTCAGTGGATGGTGGAGCGGGAGGAAGTTATCCGGGCTGTGGTTCATCAATGTGCTTTTGGATTGCGGGACCCAGAAACCCTGAGACCCTATCACAAGCCCACCATCCTCGAGGTCAACAACTCCGTGCTTGCCCGCAACCTGATGAAGCAGGCCTACTGCACGCACAAGCCGGTGGAGCACCAGGTGATCAAAGGTGAATGCCGTGATGGCCCCGGCTTTCGAAAAAGGTCGCAAGTGGCGGCCGAGTGGACTCCTCGGTTCTGCGATCATGTGCTCGATGCGGCGGAGGACACATTGTTACGGAGGACCCCGGAGGCGGGAAATTGGTCACTCGCGGCGGAGACGACAGGACCTCAATGGGAGGCGGCGCCGGTATCCAGCGGCGGGAATGTCGAGGAGAACCTCCGCGAACAATTGAGCAAGAATGCCATGACCGGCAGCCGCTACGATTACATCTCCTTTGAAGGGGAGGAGGCACAGCAGCCGCGGCGATTGCGGGCTATGGTGGCACATGTGCATGTGACATTGGGCCACCTGTCCAATGATCGCTTGGCCCGCATGTTTGTGTTGAGTGGAGCCCAGAAAGGGGTGATCGCCTTGGCCAAGTCCCTCAGATGCCAAATCTGTGCGATGGTGCGACCTCCCGGGCAACAACCTAAGGTGTCCTACCGCAAACCCAAGCAGTTCAACGAGCGCATCTCCGGGGACACCTTCTACGTGTGGGACATTGAGAACAAGAGATTCGCGGTGACGCACTTCATCGACGGCCTCACGGACTATCACATCGGCGACCTGACGGAGAATCCGGACTCCAACTTTGCCCGTGAGGTGCTCACGGACCTGTGGTATGCCGTCTTTGGGCCGCCAGATGTGTTGTTGACCGACGGAGGTATGGAGTTCCGGGGTTCAGTTGAGGCTTTGAACGATTTGTTTGGTGTTCTACACGAGGTGGTGCCGGAGGGTGCCAAGTGGCGCATGGGCCAAGCCGAGCGCCACGGGGCTGTGATCAAACTGATGATGATGCGGATGGTCCGGGAGCTCAACCTGAAGGGCTTTGCGGAGATGCGGCGAGCAGCGCTGTCGGCCTTTGTGGCCAAGAACAGGACTTGCAACAATGGGGGAGTGTCCCCCATGCAGGCTGTGACTGGCAGGAACACCATGCTGCCGGGAGCCATCATGGACCAGATCACCTCGGGGCGAGTCCGTTTTCGCTTCAATGAGGCGGCCACCAAGAATGAGGCAGTGGCCCGGGCGGAGAGGATTCGGGCCGGCGCGGTGGAGTCATTTCACTGGCTGGACGCCCATCAGGCGCTGCGGAAGGCGTTGGCATCCAAGTCGAAGCCACCGGACATTGAGGGCATCAAGGAGGGCACCGTGGTCTATGTGTACGAGCCTCCACCTTCAAGACGAGGCCTGGCGCGAAGGCTGCAGGACAACCTGAGCTGGGCTGGCCCTGGTGTTGTCGTGTGCGTGGAGAAGGACGACAACATCCCGAAGAGGCTGTGGATCCGGCTTCGAGGCAAGGTCAAAGCCTACCCTCTGGAGAAGGTGCGCCTGGCTACCGCGGATGAGGCGACCAGTGCCCAGTTCATCACTGATGCTTTGCAGGAGGTGGAGGCCGAGCTCAAGGGTGGCAACATTACCGTGGAGGGAGATGCGCCAGCAGTGGAGGCCGGCGCTCCTGTGCCGGAAACTGCCGAGGCACCGGCAAACTCCGATTCCTCGTCCTCAAGTTCGACCTCGGATGCCCCCGATGAGCCAGACGGCGGGGTTGGAGACGAGGAGGAGGGGGAGGACCGCCGCGCCAAACGTGCTAAGCTCCTGGAAGATCTGCCTTGGTCGGTGAAGAGAACGTTTGCAGAGCGACGGCGGCGTGAAGAGGAAGAGGGCATGGACCCTCACCAGCTGGACTTCCACAAGAAGCAGCGGCTCTTCGAGAAGTTGTCGAAACAGTTCGGGGCGCCCACAAAGTTGCAGGAGGCGGATCTGCGAAACCAAATGGAGAAAGCCTATGCCAAGGTTCGTGCGGTCCGCAAGGTGATCAGGACCAAGAAGAAGGAGGTGCCCACTGGGAGTCGGCAAGCCCGAGGGGTTGGCCGGGGAACCGCGGAGGTGGAAGTCCTGGCGATGGAGTGCGATGTTCCTCTCGTGGGGCTCAAGGACGGCGAGCTCGAGGCCATGATCCACGACACGATGGGACACTGGACTTTGTGGACGGGGACCTCTTCGGGAGCAGGCGTTCAGGAGATCCTTGAAGTGAGCGGAGAAATTCGCCGCACCGAGATGGAAGGGGTCACTGAGGTGGTGACCGGCCGGGCTCGCGCCGAATACAAGTGGGGCGAATTGGACGCCAGTTGGAAGGAAGCCTACGTCGAGCCCCTGAAGAAGGCCATCCAGGTGTACGTGGATCACTCCGGGATTCGCGGAGTGCCTCAAGGACAAATGGTGGACCCTGCGCGGATTCTTGGCTCGCGCTTCGTCCTTACGAACAAAGGGGGCGAGACTCTGGGCGATGCTGAACTACGTGCCCGGTGGATCTTTGGAGGCCACCGTGATCCGGATGCTGGGTTGTATGCGACCTCGTCTCCAACGGCGAGCCTGCTGGGCCACAACTTGATCAACTTCGTGGCGGTGCAGAAGCGGTGGGTCGTGCACTACGAAGATGTGAGCGCGGCTTTCCTGCAGGGCAAGGAACTTCCCCGGCAGGAGAAGATCTACGTGAAGGTGCCCAAAGGATACCCGGACGCCGTGATCAAGCACTTGGTGGAGCAGCTCGGCAAGGACTGTCGGGCAGATCTGGTGGAGCTGACCAAGGCGGGCTTTGGGCTTCCGGAGTCGCCGCGACTCTGGTACCTGGAGTACAAGGACTGCATCCAGGACCTGGGATTGGAGGAGATGAAGTTAATTCCCGGGGTGTTCCGGGCGTTCCACCCACCTCCTCGGCGGGACCTCCGAGCCATGGCTAGCATCCATGTCGATGACACCAGGTTCGCTGGCGATGAGACTTCCGGTGAAATTTGGGATCGCCTCCGGGAGCGCTTGAAGTTTGGGAAGCATCGCCAGGCGACCGAGGGATGGGTTAAGTTCTGTGGCCGGTGGGAACGACAAGATCCTCACACCCTCGAGATGGAATACTCCATGGATGAGTACGTGAAGAATATCCCTTTGGCTAAGGTTCCGATGGCAACAGGCATGGAGACCGGCGGGACAGACCACACCACAACATCCCCCTCGACATCTTCATCATCGACTACTTCCTCAGCGCCCGGAGCATCAGCGACGTCAGGAACTAGCGGGGCAAACCACACGACATTCCCATCGACATCGACATCATCGACTACGGGGTCAGGGCCGGGAGCAGGTGTATGCGGGGCAGACCACACAACATCCCCATCGACATCTACATCATCGACTACGCGGTCTCTAGGACAAGATGTCGAACAGGAGGTAGCGTTCTGGGATCATCTACAGCGACGAGTGGTTCATGGCGAGGACGATGAACAGCTCTCCGAACAGGAGAAGAAGGTCATCAGCTCCATTGTGGGGCAATTGAATTGGGCGGCCCGCCAGGGGAGGTATGACTTGTCCTATGGGGCGTCCCTCGTGCAGCAGCTATCCGGACATGGCCGTCGGGACGCTCTTCGCTGGCTCAACTTGGGGGTGAAGCGAGCTCAGGAGCCCTTGAACTTCAAGGTTCGAAACCTCGGGTGTGCTATCGAGGATGTGCTGGTGGTCTCTGTCAGTGATGCGGCCTACGGCGCGATGCCCGGTGGACACTCTCAAGGGGGGAACCTCGTGCTCTTCGCGAATCCCGAGGTGCTCTCTGGAGTGGGCCGCATATGCATCCTGGAGGGCAACAGCACCAAGATTCACCGCGTGGTCAGATGTTCCATGTCAGCGGAAATTTCTTCGATGACCACCTCTTATGAGCATGGAGACTTTGTGCGGGCCGCCTTTGTGGAGTTGGTGTGCCCCGACTTCAAGTTGGCCGACTGGAAACGATATGTATCCCGCTGGCGCCACGTTTTGACCACGGATGCGAAGACCGGCTATGATGCGATATCCAGTGAGGCCATGCCGGCCGACAGAAAGATTGCCATCGATGTGGCGGTGTTGCGCCAGGCAGTCCTCGAGGAGAACTCGGGCGCGTTCGTCAGGTAGGTTCCAGGCTCGGAGATGGCCGCCGATGGACTCACAAAGTGGGGTCACAACAAAGTCATTTGTCGTTTGATCTGCGAGGGCGAATGGGCTCTCGCGGACAATGAGCATGCTCAGGAGTTGCGAAGAATCGCGGCTCAGAAGAAGGCTCTTTGGCGAAAGGGCCACAAGGAGCAAGAGCTTCACCAAGGGGGTCGGGACTGAAACCGAGCCCGAAGCTCCAGCGTTGCTCAGTGTCATGTGGCCCTCGCAAGGCGATTTCTCACTCTCGAAGCCGATTGCAGGCTCAGGCAGGGTTCGGTGCGAAAAGGTCGCGCTTGCAGTGGGTAGTGCCGTCGAGCCATTGATTTCCGAGCGCTGTCACTTTTAAGTATTATGATTAGTGTGGATGCACTAGAACGGCCGTGTACTGATTTAGTAGCCTTGAGTTGAAAGTTGATGTAAATATCACGCGCATATTTGAGTGGAGTTTGAACGAGTGCGCGCTGAATTGTTGGCTAGAGCGGGCTACGGAAGCCTCTTGGGCCACGAAAGCTTTCTAGGACATACTCTTAAATATTTAACATGTCCGAAGATTAGAGTATTCACTGTCTGTGCTAAGCGGAAAAATTAATTCGAGCGTGCGAAGCCATGGAATCTGCTCTGGAACCTGACTATGCTACGGCTTTACCTGAAGCCCCAGATGCAGCTACCCACCAACAGGATATGAGCCCAAATGTCGTTGAAGGCGCAACTGCCGCACCGGAGGAGCCTAGCTCGGCTCTGGTGGAGGCGGAAGTGCGTGGCACGGGCCAAGGAGCAGCGGATAGCAATGTGGCCGTCCGGACTATGTCTGTGGCAGTGACGTCAAGTGAATCGCCGCCTGGTGTGGGGTGGTCGTAGCCGGCGGTACATGAGGCGACCTATGTGGAGGCAGCCCAGGGCATGATGAGTATGGGGCAGGCTGGGTACGAGACCCAGACTGCGGCTCAAGCCTGGACTGTTACGAGTGCGCAAAGGCGGTCTGTGCCAGTGTGGATTCAACCGCTGGGTGCTTTCTTTCAAGATATGAGCACTAGATAGTCGTTTCCAGCTGGATGGGCGCCATCTCCTATAGCGTCGCCGTCTACGCCTACGGCAAGAAGGATTCTGGGTTCGCCGGAGTCGGAGAGAGAACGGAGGGGTCAGCCTCCTTTATTGAGCGCCCAGCAACAGGAGCAGCTGAGGATTATGGAGAGGAGAGCGCCTCTACTATATGGAAGGCCTCAGCAGGCTCAACAGGATGGGAGTTCAGGCGGGAGCACCTATGAGGCCGTTCAGGAGGAGGTTGAGCGGCAGCTGCGTGGTGTAGTCCACGAGCTGGAGGCCTCGAGGAGGGAGAATTTGGAGTTGTCGCAAGAAGTGGCTCGTTTGCGTGGTGATGCGGCCGAGCAAAGAAGTTTGAAGGAGCTGAGGATCATGGCATATCCGAAAGGTCCGCCTCAGCAGTTTGGTCTGTATCTACAGGATCAGGGAATAGAGAGGGCATCGGGCTTACAGACGGAGGGGACGATGGAAGCTGGGGTGGACATACATGCAAGGTCTTCTTTGACTACGGCACCAAGCTTTCAAGCAAGACCCTCTATGTCGACGGCACCAAGCTTTCAAGCAAGACCCTCTACGTCGGCGGCACCAAGTTTTCAAGCAGGACCTTCTACGTCGACGGTACCAGGTTTTCAAGCAGGACCTTCTACGTCGACGATACCGGGTTTTCAAGCAGGACCTTCTACGTCGACGGTACCAGGCTTTCAAGCAGGATCTTCTATGACGGGGGGGTCGGGCTTATCGGCAGGAGCCTCTATGACAGCGGTATTAGGTACAGCGCCGGGCAGTACCCCTACGTTTGGAGATTCCAGTATGTCGGGTGGTGCGGCTATCCCTGGTGGAGTTGGTCAGCCAGCCGACCCGATGGCGAGACTTCTAGAAGAGTTGGAAAAGGTTATCAAAGGCAGTGGGGGAAAGCCGGAAGAGGTAACCAAGTCGACGTTGGAAGTGCCAAAGCTTCCGGAGCTCACGGAATCGAGCGCAGTGGACTTCGGTGACTGGCTCCACTGTGTTGAGAATGTGATGGGCGACTTGAGTACGTCGTCATCGGAATGGTGGCAACATGTGGTGAGCGATGCCACAATTTATTATCAGAGCTACCAGCAGGCTGACCAGTTTGGGAGGCTTGCGTTGAAGCCAACGCCCAGTAAGGAGCTCACTGATGCGAAGTGGGCACGCGTGGAAAGGAGGGGAGCGAGCGTGTTGCTTTCAGCTGCACCGGAGGAGGTGCGGAAGGATTTGGTAGCTTCAAGGTCGCGATCTGCGTTGGAGATCCTGGCGAGGCTCATGGTGGTTTACAGGCCGGGAAGTGCCACGGAGAAGTCACAGTTGCTGAAGAAGGTTGAGACACCAGACCCAGTTGGGTCTGTCCAAGAAGCAGTGTCTGGCCTGAGGCAGTGGGCTCGGCACTACCAAAGGGCGAAGGACCTCAAGCTGAATACCCCGGATCCTTCGATTATGTTGCGGTCTTTGGAGGCGATGGTGAAGAAACCGCTGCAGGACCACTCGGATATCACGTTCAGAATGAACCTTCTGCGCTACTACTTGAAGGTGGACTTTGCTCCAACGGAGGATGGGGTGATGGCAATCCACCGAGCGTACTTGGCCGAATTCGAGCAGCTGGGCTACCGAAAGTCAAAGGGAAAAGAAGATACAGCGGCTCCGCCACCGAGGCTGAGGGCGGCTGATGCTACAACGCCAGCGATACCTCCAACCTCGCCGTCATCAGGAGGGAAGGGCGCTCAGAGGCCTTGTCGTTTCTACTTGACGGACGAAGGTTGTCGCCGAGGCAAGGGATGCAAGTACGAGCACTCGATGAAGGACCTCAGCAAGGCCGAGAGGAGGGATCGGTGCTACGAGTGCGGCGGAAAAGGGCACCTATCGACAGCATGCCCGACGAAGAAGGAGGTTCAGCAGAAAGCGCTGGGAGCTGGGGATTCGCCACAGTCTTCTATAGGGGGAACGGGTGGAAGAAGGCCGGGTGGAAGTCCACCAAAAGGGTCGAGGCCCAGTGAAGGGGCTGGAGATGCGATGGCCTCTACGACTTCCACTACGCATGGCGAGGCCCCGGCGACTCAAGTGCCCGTGGAAGCCCCAGTGCAGGGTATACCCGTTGAGCAACTCTTGGAGGATGCTCAGAAGCTGATGAAAGCGTTCATGGAGCAGAAGAGCGCCCCGAATGTCAAGGTGCTGCGGGTTGAAATCACTAAGGTGGACGACGTGAGGGCATCACCGGCGCTGAGGGAGCTGATGAAGGCAGAAGAGGACATGGTGAGTATGTGCCGGATGGGACTCCTGGACTCAGGGGCCACGCATGCTCTCAGGCCACGTACCCCTGAGGACAAGGGAGAGAAGACCAGCGTGAGTGTGACGCTAGCCGGCGAGCAGAAGGTGCAGATGGACCAGACTAAGAGCGGCACGATCTTGGGGGACACACAGACGCAACCCATAGTGCCGCTGGGCACTTTGGTTCAGGCACTGGGCTATGAGTTTGCGTGGGATCGCAAGGGATGTCGGCTAAGACACCCGGACAAGAAGGAAATCAAGGTCAACACGCAATCCAATTGCCCGGAGATAGCTCAGTGTGATGCCCTGCGCCTCATCGCAGAGCTGGAGGAAGCGAAGTTGTCGGAGGCCATGGGATCGCTGGCTACTTTGAGGTCGGCTATCATGGCAGCGAGAGAGCACACCCAGTGGAGCTGGAAGGATGCCATCAAGGAGTATGTGGCGATAGGGGACAAGGAGGCCGGTGTGAGAGCAGTCTTGGCAGCCCCATTCATGCACCATGAACCGATGGAGGACCAGCTGAAGGTGATGGCTGAGATGCCAAAGACGTCGGAGGAGGCTTGGAGCTGGATGAAGAGCTTCCCGATCAACCGGTCCAGGAGGAGGCAGTTGTGGCAGGCTCAGGATTAGACGGTGCATTTGTTTGCGGGAAAGGGAATGAAGAATGACCCTCTTCGAGACTTGCCTGGCTTCTTGGAGATTGACTTGCAGAAGGGGTGGAACCTCAATGACGGTAAGGTCTACGGGGTCCTCTTGTGGGCGGCCACGCAAGGCCGGGTGAAGCAAGTCATAGGGGGCCGCCTGGAGGAATTTTCGCACCTTTTCGCTACCAGCAGGGGAGAGAAGGCCCTCGACCGGTGAGGTCAAATCATGAACCATGGGGACTTCGAGAGGGGCTAGGGGCCGACGAAGCCGCGAAGGTGAAGAATGAGAACGCAATGGTTCTCAAGATGATTTGGCTGTGGACGAATGCGGAGGCAGCTCTGGATGATCAAGAAGTACCGGGACATAAGGTGGGCTTTTGCTTGGAGTTTCCGGAAGACCCACAGTGCTACTTGCCAGATGGACCTCAGAGGCAAAGTTGTGTGTCCATTTGGAGAACGGGCTTCATGAAGGAGTTCGTCAGGGTCACCCAGTTTGACAAGGTGCAGTTTGAGCAAGGAGCGTTGGGGCACCAGAATAGGAGGCCTACGTGTTGTCTAACCAACTTAGAGCTGGGTATCAACGGCTTGAGGGATTCGCGAGCTTTCCTGAGCAATGAAGAGGCGGATCCGGACCAGTCGGTATGGCCGTTTGGTTTCAGGATTACCTTGGCGGATACCATCCATGAGTGGAGTGCGTCAAGGAGTGCCATTGCCATCAAGAAGGCCATGACAAAGGCAGAGCTTGCTGAGTGGAAAGCGCACATTGAGAGGGGCCATTGGCCCTATCGCAGAGATCAGGGACGGGAAGACCAGCAAGGCGCGTTGTGCACAGGGACGCGTATGTCTTGAGCATGGACATTGTTGGGCCTTTCGCAGATGTGGGACGAGATGAAGTTCGAGGGTGTCGTTATCGATTTGCACTTGCAGCGACTTACCTCTACCCTAAGGTCAGGGAGATTCCTGAAGATGCTCCGATCCCGGATGAGGAGGAGGCGGAGAAGTTCCTCGCAGAGGAGGAGGACCAATCTGAAGATGGTGAGCAAGGCCCAGAGGACCCAGGTGCGGATGCGCAGGAGGAGGAATGGAAAAAGAAGGTTGAGGACTTGAAGAAGCCGATGGAAATGCAAGCACTACGGTTTGTGGTCCCTTTGGAGCGCCATCGTGGAAAGGAGGTGTTAGAAGCGCTCCAGGAGCTCTACATACGCATCCGTACGCTTGGCCTACCTGTGGTGCGGGTGCACTCTGATAGGGCAAGGGAGTTTAGAGTGAAACCGCTCAGACGCTGGTGCCGTGAAAGAGATATATACCAAACGTTCACTGAAGGATTGGCGCCCGCCCAGAATGCCATGGCAGAGAGCCATGTGAAGTGGTTGAAAAGTAAGGCCAGGCTGCACCTCCAGGACGCGGAGCTGGACAAGGAGCTTTGGCCGTGCGCGATGAAGCATGCTTGTAAGCTTCACAATGCCCGGGAGCTTGGTGAAAAGGCCCCGGACATAAGGTTCGGAGCTGTGGTATGGGTGAAGTCCAAAAAGGACCGAGGACCGTTTGACCCAAAGTGGGAGCGGGGTGTATACATGGGCCCTGCAGATGATGTTCGGGATGGACACGTGGTGCGGCTGGATGATGGGTTGTGGCTGCGTACCTTGCATATGAGGACGGTGCGAGATGATGAAGTAGAAGACGAGGACGACGAGGAGTTCGTTGTGGACCTTGTGGAGCCTACCCGAAGGCTGCGAAGGAAGATAAAGCTTGTGGATCCGGAAGTGAGGGCGGTTGATGCAAGGAGCCGCAAGGCTTTGGTGGAGAAGTTGCTGGCCTCCCCTATATGGAGCTCTCCGGAGGCAAAGATCGAGAGACCACAGATGAAGGAGGGTGAAGTTTGGGAAGGCGCGGCATATGTGAACCTTGGAGCCTACCAGCATGGCGGGATCACTAGTATCACGGTGGCAACGGAGAGGTTTTCGCATGAGATAGAATTGGTCACGAGTCTGTTGAAGATAGACCACCCGGGGAAGGTTTTCACCTCAGTCGCCCTGGTGAAGAATGCCACTATGCCACTCCACAAGGATGCCTTCAACTTAAAGTCCACTGTGAACCTGGTCTCGCCCCTCAAGGTGTCCAAAGGGAGCTGTGTATGGCAGGAGATGAAGCCCGGAGATGAGTTCTATGGGAAGTACAAGGCCATGTGGCTTAAGGAGAAGGAGGTGCCGGGTCAACTGTTCAGTGTGGAGAAGCCGACTACGGTGCGCCCAGACCGGCTACATGCGCCGCTCCGTGGAGAGGATGGTGACCGAGTGGTGATCATTGGCTACACGGTCAGCAAATGGGAGAAGCTGTACGACCATCATAGTGAGGACCTCATGGACCTGGGCTTTGAGCTTCCAGAGAGGGAGCCCTGTTTGAGAATCTTTGGGCATGCAAAGCCGAGACCACCAGCACCCCCGATATCAACGGACTCAGGTGATGGTTCTACAATGGTGCCGCCTACAGGGACTACAGCAGTGTCGGGTTCCAGCTTCTTGGGACCGGGATCGTCTAGCGAGTCTACGTTGCCAAGACCCCCTACTGAAGAAGGTATGGAGGTGAGTTCGAGTACGGCGCCTATGGGACCAATTTCGAGCTCTTCGGCGAGTTCTGGAAGGCGCCCGGAAAGTTTCCCGGAGCTGAGTGGGGAGAGGATGGACACCACTGTCCTACCTGGTGGGAGGATTGAGCTGAGGCTTCGGTGGGCGATAAGGTATTGTCCGGAGGGAAGCCAGGAGAATGTGGTGTGGTAATGACCTCCATTCCACTTATGCCCCTGAGTCACGATGAGGAGGAGCATCTGCGGAGGAGAGTGTCGTGGCTCTCAGATCTCGTGGAGGAGGAGAGACAAGTCCGCCGAGCCAGAGAAGCCCGTGGGGAGTATGCGAACCAAAGGGAGCGGCAGATGTTCTATAAGCTGGACGAAGCTATCGACTACATGAACGAGCTCCTGGCGGTCAGCGACAACACGAGGCAACAGAACAGGGTGAACTTGATGAGAATGGCAGTGGGCCACAACACCTCAGAGAATGTGGAGGAGATGCTGCGGTCACTGGACAAGCCTTTGGAGACGGTTCACACAGTGGACCTACAGGAGGTCAAACGGCACCTACAGGAGTGGACCCCCAGCATAGCAAAGGAGGTTCAGACGCTGGAGGGATCTGGGACTTTGCGTGGCTTGCCCCTTCAAGAGGCGAAGGAGAAGGCGGCGAAGGGTGAGTTGGTCCTGGTTCCAGCGAAGACGGTGCATACAGCGAAACCTCCTGGAGAAGGTGATGGGCTGTTCAAGAGGCGTTCGAGGATCGTGATCTGTGGAAACTACATCCACAACGAAGTGGAGGTGTATACGGCCTCAACCAATGCAGAAAGTGTGAGGTGCTCGCTGTCGTATGGGGCGAAAAGGAGGTGGCATGGTGCTGTTACCGACGTGAACTCAGCCTTTACCCTCACCCCTATGACAGAGTCAAAGGTCTGCTATGCGATCACTATGCCAAAGGTTGTGGTGGATGCAGGCTGCGCTCCTCCACAAACAGCCTATTTGGTAGACCGTGTCCTCTACGGCCTAAGGGAGGCGCCAAGGCTGTGGGGAAGTTTCCGAGATCGCCGGATCAGCAGAGCCAAGCTTAAAGTGGGAGACAAGCAGTGCGTTTTCCTGCAGATGGAGACGGATCCCGCGGTTTGGCGTCTGGTGGAAATGGGCTGTGAGTCCGAAACGCTGGCCCTCATGATCGTGTACGTGGACGATGCCATGATGCTGGGCCCAGTGGACACGATCAAGGTGATGTACAAGTGGATCACGGAGGGTACTGAGGGCGACGAAGGGTGGAAGTGTTCGCCTTTGGAGTGGTTGGGAAAGGAGCCAGTACGCTACCTGGGAATGGATGTGAGGCGAAGAGAAAAGGAGGACATCACAAGTTTTCCCATTTCCCCAGGAAGCTATGTGACGCAGCTTCTTAGAAACTACCCCGAAGAGGCAGCGAGACCGTCCCAGATTCCGGCGTCCAAGGAAGTGATGCCGCCAGGAGAAGACGCAGATGAAGTTGAAGTCGGGCCGGTCGACGAAGTTTTGGTTAGGCAAGCACAGAAGATGGCAGGTGAGCTCTTCTGGCTTGTTACCAGAATACGGCCAGATGTGGGGTTTGCAACAGCTCATGTTTGCAGTGCGACTACCAAGGACGCAGTGTCGGCAATCAAGTTGGCCAAGATGACTATGAGATATTTGGCTTCGACGGTGTCTTGGGGACTGTGCTACGATGGACAGGGAGGGCCAGTGGTTGCATATTCGGACGCAAGCTTCGCGCCGCATGGAGATCGCAGCTTTGGTTGCGTGACTACGGCTACTTATGGAGGCTTTGCAGCTTGGAGGATGACGAAGCAGCCCACAATAGCTTTGTCTGCGGCCGAAGCAGAGCTGGTGGAGTTGTTGAATGCGAGTCAACAAGCTGCGGGCCTACAAGCATGGGTTAATGAGGTGTCCAGCGAAGACCTGGATGAACCCATGGTGTTGCGAGTGGACAACACAGCGGCCTGTGGGTTGGCCACTACAGCGCCGGGTTCATGGAAGACCCGGCACCTCAAGGTGAAGGCCAGACATTTGAGGATGGAGACCAACGAAGGCCGGATCCAGGTGATTCACACCCCGGGTGAGGTGCAAGTGGCCGACATGGGGACAAAGCCAGTTCCGGCTCCGAGGCTACAGGACTTGAGAAGATTGTGGGGAATGTGCTCCGCGGAGGACTTCGAGGATGAGGAACGGGAGGTCGTCATCAAGTCCCTATAAGGCCCGGACTATTACGACCTACTGCGAATGTTTGTGTGGCTGGTGATGGTTTCAAGAATCCCGCGAGTTGAGACGACTGACGTGTACAACAAAAAGCCTTTGGACTACGATGGGAGCTTCGAGTTCTATGGGATGCTGTTGATAGCAGGAGTGGCGTTGCTGGGAATATGGGAGATGCTGAAGTGGGCAGCCCATAAGTTCTTTGGCGATGAGGCCAGGATTGCAAAGGCGCGTCGACTGTTGAGGATTCAGAACCAGGCCACAAAGGCTTTGCAAGAGGAGCTTGCATCCATGACGAGTGCGAGTTCCTCTGACCCAATATTCGAGGTAAAGCCCCAGGTTGCAAAGGTAGCTCCTGGAATGATGCCACAGGAGCCTTTGGGAACTGCTACAGCGGGGAGTTTAACGCCGACTTCCAGTACGACGGCAACCTCCAGTACGGCGGCTACTACGAGAGCGGTTGAGGACCCAGATTTGCGGGCAGCTTTGGAAAGCGCCCAGAACGGACAGTACCGTCGCCTCAGGAGGAACTTTGTGATGTCGGAGCACGGCGACCGACTTCATGCCGTCGCAGATTGTCATGGTTTGAGGCATACCAACAAGACCAAATTGAAATAGATGCAGGTCTGTTACTACTGCGACGGTAATTTCCCGTTGTATTACAAGGTGACCCATGGCCAGGTACTACCAGAAGGCTGAGGTGCATCGGATGGGCATTTGGGAGCGTCGTCCCAAAGGAGGACGAGTGTTGATGCACCAGAACGGCCGTGTACTGATTTAGCCTTGAGTTGAAAGTTGATGTAAGCATCATGCGCATGTTTGAGTGGAGCTTGAACGAGTGCGCGCTGAATTGTTGGCTAGAGCGGGCTACGGAAGCCTCTTGGGCCACGAAAGCTTTCTAGGACATACTCTTGTATATTTAACATGTCCGAAGATTAGAGTATTCACTGTCTGTGCTAAGCGGAAAAATTAATTCGAGCGTGCGAAGCCATGGAATCTGCTCTGGAATCTGACTATGCCACGGCTTTACCTGAAGCCCCAGATACAGCCACCCACCAACAATTAGCGTTCTTTGTATTGCGATATATCGTAGTTATTGGACATAGGGCGCCTCCTTAATATATACTTTCTAAGGAATATCTTAATATAAATATTTGATTCTTTTATTTTCATTTTCTGGATATATAAAAATTTATATCTTATATGATTAAAATTAGATTAAGATTTCTTAGTATTCTTCATAGTTGAAAAATTACCTAAATAATATGATTTCTATTCTTTATATCTCTATTTTTTGTCCCCCCCCCCCTCTTCTCTCTTGTGAAAGCTTGCCTTTTCTCTATGATATTTCGTGCAAGCTGCAAGCCTCATTATTATTTCATATTCTCGCGATAACTAAGTTCTTTTCAGGGTTTTGGCGGAGATTGGGGAGATATGTTCGATAAAATTAAGGTTTCGAGCCTTGTTCCGGTCCGATTCGTATCCGTATCTGATTCGTATTTCGGATCGTATCTGACTCGTATTTAAATTCGTATTATATTCTTCACGCATGCACGAAATATTGGTCGGATCGATACGAAAGATATTTCGAATGCAAGATATATTAATATTTTTATATATGGAATATCGATCTTCGTGCGTTTAAATCGATAATATTAATTGAAATTCAAGAATATATGAAAAATCGATCAGACCTATATGAAATATATATATATATATATCAATAGCAAAATTATCGATGATATTAATAATATTGAATTTCAATTTTTAATATTTTATTTGAACGGCTCGGATGGTCAGAAATTTATGGCAAATTCATATTAAATTGTGGGTAGATAGCGGGATTCCCTTATTTTAATGATTCCGGTAGCTAGAAATAAGATTATTGAAAAAATCAATATCCCTTATCAAATTTAATGAGGTTCGTAGATTTATGGTCTCCATCCATTTCAACATCTCTCATAAATCAATTTTCGATTATCAAATCCTATTTTTGAAATTATATATATATATATACTCGATCATCTATAGATCTCGATCTTATTTCAACGCCTCCGGTAATCAGAAATATAGAAAAAAATACGCGTTCGAGATTAAAGGTGCGGATCTTAGAGCCAGACGTCGAGCTAGATCAGAAAGAAATTCAAATGGGAAGACCTCGAAAGAAATTAATAAGGAAGAGAAATATAGATAGATAGACAGATAGACCGACTAACCAACTATACCAACCAACCAACCCGACCGGAGGGGACCGACGGACCAAGAGAGGTAGAGAGGAGATAGAGATAGAGATAAAGATAAATAGAGAGAGAGAGATATAGAGAGATATAGAGAGATATAGAGAGATATAGAGAGATATAGAGAGAGATAGAGAGAAGCAGAAAGATATAGACATCGACAGACAAAAAAAATTGAAAGAGATATTCTATAAAACAAATATTCTCGGAGAGTTGTTATAGATGATGTATGAGCAACTTAAAAAATATTTTCTGTTCTCGTAAAGGGAGGAATATCAAAAAGATTTAAAAATTCTCGTATCGCCATCTTGAAAAAACGAAGGCTTATTATGAAGATTCAAGTTTTCAGAAGTGGATGTAGGATCGACTCCGGAGGTGTCGGTCGCGAATCTTGGACCAGCTTGCAGCAGCTGCTGATCAGAGTGTACACAACAGCCTGAGCTAATTTGGGGAGGTCTGCACCCCACAGCCTCCTTGGTGAGACGGGCCTCTCGGATCATGCGTCTGCCTGCACCGTGACCTCCTCCGGCTCTGTCGGCTCGATCCTACCGAAGCTCAGTCGCAGTTTGGGGCGCAGACTACGTCCTGAGGTGTCATGAAAGACGCACCTCTCGGAAAGTTCGGCGAGGGCGGATCGAGGTCCCGCATCTTAGCGGAGGCTCCAGTTACAACTGCGCCAGTGCAAGATCTCACAGCATCTCAGCCCCACACAGAAGTCAGCAAGCTCGGCCTCAAGCTTCTTGAGATCCTTGCAAGAGACGCGGATCTGGAGATGCCATCTGCGCACAATCCTCCCACAATCCTTCTGCAGCGCTTTCACTTGCGGATCCAACTGGGACAGAGCCTCAAGAAGCGCAGTGGCGGGATGACCGCTGTCGCACGCGTTGCGCTGCAGGACCAGTGCCTTCTGTGCTTGCTTGACGCTGGCTTCCGCCGTAGATTGGGCCTACGGCGAGAGCTGCGCAAGCAAAAACAGATGCACACAGCCCTCACTCCCTCACACTGCATCAGCCAAGTTCGGGACTGCTCTGGCCTCTGTGTATGCCTGAAGCATCTATAAGTCCATGCACTCGGAGATTTCTGAGAAATGGTCGTAGGGAGTGGGCGCTCAACCTAGTACGGAGTGGGCGCTTAACCTATCGGACATGTCTCGCAAGGGCAAGGAGCCTCCATCTTGTCAAAGAGTCTGCTGAAACGCACACGTGATGAGGTGCGTATCAATACACATGTCAAACATCGTCAGTTGCTGGTGGAACCTTGATCTTTTCTGATGCGCTAGCGACAATGACAAACTCCATACATACCGGTTGTTTGAGAAAGTTCCCATGTTCTGCCATGCATTGTTGCACTTCTTACTCTCGCTGCAGCGATCTTGCAACACACAGAAATGCACAGGAGAAGAGTTGAACAAGGCTTTATGGAACACCCAACCACATTGGTTGGCTGGCGTGTTTTGCAGGAGCCTCCACCTGAGTACGCACGGCATGAACAGTGAAGCTCGGTTCGAGCAGATTGCAAAGCAGCTGGCCTTGCAAGGCTTCCCCAACAACATGGCTTGTTATAATATAGCTCAGACCGTGCAAGGCCTTGCTTTCGAGCCGATGATGCCAACAAGCTACAAAAACGTGCAGAAGCAGTCATGTGCTGTGGCGACTTACTTGATGCGTTTCACATGTTCTTGGCTTGCACCAGATGTGGCTCTATGCTGAAAAGCGTTCTGCTTTACGAGTAATGCTGCGAGGGTTTGAAAAGGATGTCCAACAAGCTATTCTCACGAAAGGTTGTCGTCGTGAAGCTTGGCGCGAATATGTTCTGCAATTGGTTCAAGACGATTTTGCGTAAAGTTCAGCAAGATTCGTCTCAATACTTCGCATGGTGCAAATCAACAGAAGCAGTTCTATGCGGCAAGGCAAATTCCAGTTGCAGTGACTGGCTTGGGTGTGTTGGAAGATTTCGGGAGCATGTGCTCAACACACACAACGCTGATGATATGTGCTACGGTACACTGATCTGTGGGTTATCCTGATTGAAGCGTCAGGATGCAGGAGACCAGCTAGTCGCCGTTTTTCACTGGGTCTCACCATACTGAGTTCAGTCATGGCTGTCTGGTGCACCTGTGCAGGGAGGAACCTGCTGACAGATCCGACCCGGTCGGTTTTCGATGTTTTCCACCCACCCTCTGATGTTTTCATGATCACCCTGGGGGTTGGGACGGGATTCCCGCCATCTCTGTGCTACAGCTTTGTTGTGTGCTGTGTAGGCCAGGCATACTGACTGCTTTGCCGCACTGTTGTAAATCATTCTCGCATCCATCGCCAGACTATTTATGTCACTATGGCTTTGCCCCTCACGGCTTTCACACTTACTGCTGTGCTGCTCGCGATGTCTTGCTGGAGCAGTGCAGGGGCTCAATACAAAGTGGGCGTTTAACCTATCAGACATGTCTCACAAGGCCGTGCTCCATCTTGTGAAGGAGTCTGCTGAAAAGCACGCGCGGTGAGGTGAGTGTCCATACACATGTCAACCGTCGTCTAGACAAGAATTGCGGTGCCTCAGCACCGACATGCTGCTTCGCCTTGGCATCTTCGAAGGCTGCCTGTCACAGTAAAAACGCAGAAACAACTTATGCTCCGCAGGCTGAGCTTGCAGTGTCGCCGCGGCCTCGGCTTGTGAGAGCTCGGCCTTTCGCTGCTCCTGACGATTCGGACCCAGGCAGGAAAACCCTCTTTCAGCACGTGCAAAAACACCATAGCTAGGCCACCACAGAACACAGTGCATCGCATGCACTACATGCAACTGCTCAGCTAAGTGCATGGCTCTGGCTTTCTATAGGACAAATCGCAGATTTCGTGTCTGTGTGTGTGAACAGGGACCAACATGATCGGGCCAGGTGCGAATGCAGCGTAGCGTTTCCTAGCCCGTCCTTCTGGGGTGTGGAGGCTGCCAGTTCTTGTGTGACCGACACCTCATGCACTGCGAGCTCCCACGCTGCAGAGCTTTGGGCAAATCTCGGTTGGGCCCCGACACGACGGCGCTCCAACTCCTCTTGCAGGCCCGACACGACCTGGTGGGAACCATGTAGGAAGCAATTACAGACTGCTTGATTCGAAAACTGCTTCTCAACTTAGACCGTGAGATATTTCACGGCCAGCCCAGTCTCTCATAGCTTGCCACCTACGCAAGTCTGCATCACAACCTCCTGAAATTGCGCGCTAGCTCGCCAGGAGCCCCGAGGCTTCAATGCTCAACCTTGAGAATGGAAACAACGATGGCCAAGGCCCGTGCGCTTGTGTCGAAAGCACCCCGCATTGCTGGCTCCTGAAAAGGGCATCACAGGCTCGGAGCACGTATCAAA
Organism: Symbiodinium sp. CCMP2592; assembly: GCA_905221615.1. Lineage (NCBI taxonomy): Eukaryota > Dinophyceae > Suessiales > Symbiodiniaceae > Symbiodinium > Symbiodinium sp. CCMP2592. The sequence continues at coordinate 137,717 of CAJNDT010000670.1, read as the reverse complement.
GGACAACTCACGCAAATATTCACCGTTCTGGATCGCTCTTGCTCCTTTACCCCGAGTACCTCCATACCGAACAACTCAGCAGACCTGCCGTCTTGCCTTCGTGATGGCCTCTGGGATCGCCGTGAGCAGAGACCTTCGCGGTCGAGGTTCAAACTGCCGCCGCTAAATCTGTTCGGCCCAACTTCGACAGACAAGCATTCTCCGCTGTCCCAACGAGTAGGGCTCTGACAGACACACAGCATGGCACTCTCCCCAACAGCTAGCTAATTACGAAGGCCCCCATTTATAGTATCATATGTGACCTCTATTTCTTGGCCCTTGACTCGTCCAGGAGGGCCAGCTTCTTCAGCGAGGAGAGGAGGTTCTCGGCCTCGGCAGTCCCGGATATCTCTCTAGAAGGGTTACCATTAAGGTATGTACCGCAGCTCTGGCCGTTTACAGACTGATTGGTAGGTAGGGTTACCATAAGAGTACTAGTTACTAGCAGGGTTCTTATAAGGGCAGCTATTGGGCTTGTACGGGACCATAATAAGGTACAAGTACTTGTTAGAACCTCTGGCATCGGAGGCTCACTGCGCTGTGTAGACTCGCAAGTCCCTTTGCATCGCCCTCCTGTAAGATGCAGCCTACACGGTCTAACAATTCCTTCTACCTCCGGACGCCAGGCTCCACATCTGCGGGCCGGACACTTCGCCGAGCGTCGTCCCCAGTGACGGCTCCTGGAGGCCAAGCCACAATGCTGATGATGTGGCTCCCCGGACTATCCATTCTGCTTTAGCCCGTTGCAATGAAATTTCGCGACTTCGTAGTGAATGGTGTAATGAGCGTAATGCTCCCCCTTTTGCTTTTCAGACTCCCGCATTGAACTCTCTGCCGGAGTCCTTGAACCAGCGGCGTGACCAGATCTGTCACGATCGATTCGAGGTTCTCCTGCCATTTACGGGAAAAGAGGCCCACTAGATACCTACACACAGAGTCTTTCAGGGTCCACTTCCATCTGAAATCTGATTCAAGCTCAAGCCATGCAGAGTGTACAACCGATACTGGGAGGCTGAAAGGCCCCGAATCCTTAGGATTTGCAACTCACGCTACGAGTGCTGCGATGCATTAAACTGCTCATCGTGAAGGATGACAGTGGGTGACATCTTGCTTCACGCGCTCGACCAGCGAATGCATTTCTATTTACTGCTGATGATGGCGCTCCCTAGTTCTGACGGCCGAAACAATGCCATCTGACCAACCACTCCTTGGCCTTTTGCCGATCAACCAGGTCTTTGTCAGCTTCACGCATTGCCGCCTCAGTCCGCTGCGCGTCTGCATGAGTCATGCGCGCTGGATTCCTCAACATACTGGCGGTGCTGTCGATGCATGGGGACAAGGGAGAGTACAAAGTAACAGACAGACAGCGCGATTATCAACAAACTGAGATCCTGAATGCATCTGTCGCAGCAGCATGCCTCTGAGCACTTATGCATGCATGAAACCCTGTCCAGCGGACAGATGCATGTACATACCACACACACACACACACCCACACACACGCACGCATATCACCAAGTGCGCACACAAAGATACGCTGTGGTCCTGGTATGAATTGTGACTGTGATTAGGGCAAGGGTGCCTTCAGGGTCTCATTTTGCGGCTATGACAAACTTGACGCGTGGCTAAGCCGAGCACCTGCGCTTTGGAGACGCCCTCCTTGGCCGCTTTGAAAGCCTCCAGGGCACAGATCCTTGCTGTATCAGGGTTACTAATACTGAAAGGGTGCACTATGGTCTACTTTAATGGGGGTTACGAATACTAAAATGGTGTACTTTAATGCGGGTTACTGTGATGAGGGCTGGCACGGGGCTTCTGCAAGGATTCAGTTGTGGCTCCACGAGGGCGATGGGCATGGGGCGTTTACGGGAGGCATCAAGGTGGGAACGACTCAGAAGTCTCGCCAGGATGACATGCCTGCTTTGCAAGGTCAGGAATTGGGATTGCCCGCTGTGCATCTGCAAGGCATGTTGCAAGTCTGGCAAAGGATGGAAGTGCTGCACATGTGAAGCCGGCCTGTGCGTCAGCTGCAAGCGCATACTTCTTCTCTTGCGTCCTTGGCACACCATCCAAGAAGGCAACTCATGCAAAAACGTGCAGCTGAGCCTCTCCGCTGCGACGCTTCCAAACCCCGAACAGGCTTCCATGATGAGCTGAGCGGCAACAGCTTCTTCGCGTCGAAGTCCTCCTTGGCCCCTTTGACCTGGCCGAAAGGTTCCGTTCGCTGCAACGATGCGGTTGAAACAAAAGCAGGGGAACCGCCGCTTCCCTTTCCGCGCGCTCCGTGTCGGAGTTCGCGATCTTGGACTTTTGATCTGCCTCGTGAGCCATCCATGGACGAAATTAACGGCACTACTCTGCCAGCTTGCTAGATGCTGCGACTCTGGAGTGCTGACCAAGCGTCAATCGCTTGCTCGAAGTCCTCCCCAACACCCTGGATGGTGTCCGTGACCATCTGGACCTCCAGTATACAACTACGGCTTGCTGAGGCACGGGGTGCTGTTCGTCTCAGCATTGGGCCACAGAGGCTTGGTACTTGTGGCGCTTGTCCTCGAAGATGCGACACGGCCGAGTCGAGACGACGCGAGATGCACCGACGTTCGATAGTCCTTGCTGGTGAGCAAGGCAGACCTGACCATCCCGGACCTGAGAAAAACAAGAAATCGTGTCCTCTCCAATGGCTCATGTTCGTCTTGCATCCTGGGCCGTGCACAGCATCTTTGTGACCGCTGGCGGGACCTCGACCCAAGTGAAACAAGGCCCTAAGAAGTCTAGCACGGCACCCGCCCCCCCTCCCCGCTCTCTCTTGGTGCCTTCGAGGACTCGAGGCCCTCCTGCACCTGGTCGCAGTAGGACTGGAGCGGGTCCAGTTTGGCCGTTGACGCGGGTCGCTTCATGGCCTCCCGAAGTGCAAAGATCATTCCGAAGGTTCTGAGGCACAGGATTTTTTCCCAAAAAGAGCTTTGGCCTTCTGCTCAGGACGCGCGGGGGCAGATCGGAGAGCCCTGTACTTCTGAGCCGGGCATCGAACGGGAAAACTTGGAGCCACTGCAGACCACCACCACCACCACCACCACCACCACCACCACCACCACCACCACCACCACCTGATGCGCTCACGTGCGCTGCAACCTGCCCTTCTTCCACACAGCATCCACTTGTCACCTTGGGCAGGCAGATTCTTGTGTCGGTCTGTTTTCCACAGATTTCTCTTTGAAAGGCATGTCCCCTTGGGCCGTCGGGGCGACTTTGCAACCCCACGTAGACCCTTAACCGCTTTGATGGGACAGCGGCGATGCTGGACTACACGGCAAAGTCACAAGGAGCGTGAGATTTGGCATCTGTGGGTCTGTGAAACATCTGATCACCGGAGAAGCTTCTGTTGTTCAGAACTCTCCCAGCTCACCCTCAATCGTCAGAGTTGCACACACGGTGTTCGAAAGCGTTCTCCTTCTCAGCCGCAGGCAGCTGGCCAGCGCGGCCAGCACCAGAAGTTCCAGCAATTCGTGCTGACACCTTTGTCCCACCGGTTCCTTCGCACGGCATGGCATACGCCGAAGCATAAACCTGAACTGACACGAATGGCTCCTGGACGAATCGTAAATGAAAGCCTTTTCATCGAAGAGCTGGTTGTACCTGACAGCACACTAGCTTACTCAATCGCATTGTTGTCGTAGAGTTCGTTGTACCTGACGGATGTTCACATTCTATTGCAACGGAATCATGTCTGGACTTGTTGGAGACGTGGTCTCATTTTGTCTGATTTTGGACTTTGGGGCACTCTTCGACATCCAGTTGCTCTACTGGAATCAAGTCGCCCAGCGACGTGTTGCTCGCCTTCGCTGTGTCTCTGTACAGCCGTCTGAACAACGCCGAAGACCTACCGATTCAAGATTTCAGCCTGGCCATGCCGATGCATGAGCTCCGAGCCACGTAGTTCCCATGGTGTTTCCATTCTTGGGCGAGCTCGTTCCTGTCACAAGCCCCGTTACCCCTTGCAGAGGATACCTGGACCTACCTGCAGTCATTGTACATCGCTGCTTTCGGTGAGTCACAGGTTGCATCCCGCACGATCCTGCAAACCAGGCCGATGTGGATGCGGATGATTGGCCTGAACGGCAGACGGGCTCCCGCCGCTGCGCTGCAACCTACCGCTCGTGTCAATGGTGGAAGGCGTCTCCCCCAACTGAGGTCGAGAACACTTCTATGGCCAGGAGGCCCACGGAAAAGGCTAGGTGCAGCCTCAGACGCAAAAAGACTCATGCACGGGCAGCTGCAAATATGCGTAACACCACAGTCAAGGCAGGAGCACCACCGCCACTTCCGATTCCCACATGCCCTGTCCGGGACAGGCAAGCGAAAACATGATTTACAAACAGACGGCTCAAGCATGCCGATGCCTTCTGGGCAAGAAGGACAGCAAGGTAGCCGTCCAGGGCCACCCCAAACCTCAGAACATTCCATCGCCAAGCACACAACAGCCCTACGATTACCCGGAACCGATGCGTATACATCAGCCGTCCAACAGCTGATGAGCTAAGCCAGTGGCAGACCTATCAAGGTCAAGCCTCAGAAGGCTCGCAGCTAGCCATGACGATGATTTCACAAATCTACGAAACAACTCCACGGGATGAAAGCGGCCGACGACGACGGTGTCGCATGGGGCCCGTAAACGAGCGAGTCAGCAGCGAGTAAACGCGCGTCGGCGTGATGTGTTTGGAATCGTTCAGCTCGGCCGCCAACAAGCCAGCATCAGGACGAACTCCCTGTGGTTCAGGAGACCTCCAAACAAGGTTTACCGCACAGCACTATCACAAGTAGAAGGTGTTAGAAACATCTGAGAGTCTTGCCGATCACATTGTTGACCCATTTACCTTATTCCGTCACGGCATCTAACAGCCGCAACGCTGGCACGCGGCGCAAACCACCGTTCCCGTGCAGTAACCAAGCGCTGCTGGTGCGGCAGTAGTGGTCGTACCTTCGGATCTTCTGACTGTACTGCCACGACCTTGGGAGCAAAACGAAATTCCGACTGCGCAACAGGCCAAAGCCAGTTCCAATACCAACCCGGCGCCGGACTCATGAGAACGCAAGGGCCCCTCCCCCTGAAGCACGATAGCTGGGTTTGGAGTTCTGGAGACACGCCGAGCCCAGCCTGCTCGAGGTCGATGCTGCGTGTCTTCTTCAGCTGCCCAGGGTCTGCAAAAGAGCAATACCTTGCATGCGAAACTGATGCTCAAGAAGGGAACCAAGTGCGAAACTTGCGCAAACAGCCAAGCTACCCAAACAGATACAGTGTGATGGCTGTGAAGCCCACTTCGAGGCCGATCAAAGGGGACTGGCAATGGTACTCCATATCGGCGCAAACACCAGGTGCATCCTACAGAGAGATCCTGCCTGCCTCGGCCTGGGACCACCCGTGCAACCGGCAGAGGAGCGGGATCTCAACCATCGCCATGACGGCTGCTGCCCCCAACTCAATCACACGTTCAGCTGTCCGCAGCTCGGAATCAGAAATTGCCGTGGTTATTCTTCTCAGTTGCAGGCGATAGACAAGGCCAACGCCTGCAATTCAACACTCTCCACTAGAGACCAACTAACTTCGCCTCAAGCAAGTCAGGAAAGCCGGAGGCAATGCCGGCTTCAAATCGTAACCGAGGACGATGTACTCCCCTCTCCTCGCGGAGTGGTCGCGTCTTGCCGGAGACCGTCTCATGACACGCAGTCTTCTGGTGCTGAGACTGCAACACCTCTTCATTTTCGTTGGCCTCATTCACACAGAGGCCGTCCAAACACGGCTCGCGGCAGGCAGCGACTGTTCCACAAGAGCGCGTCGCGAAGCGCCGAGTCCTGTGCCACGGAACTTGGCGAAGCTTCTCCGTGCAGCATCCTTAGACGAGCTCGGCTACCAACTTTCAGTGTGCGGCCAACACAGACAAGGCTCGTGGGAGCAAGGTCGGCCCCCATAGCTTGGGAAACAGGCCTTCGCTCCGAGCTCATGCGACATGCCCAGGCTCTCTACACAGTGCGTTTGGAGACAACTGAGGACTTCGCGGGCGCAGCATTCCATACCTAAGATCGAAGCAAGAGCAACCCAAAGCACGCAAACGACTCGCTGTGTATTCGTTTCCGAGCCAGCGAGCGTTGGCATCGCTTGAGGGCCACCTGCAGCCGCATTTCCGTCTCGAACCCACAACACCCATGAAACGAGTGCAAACCAAGGAGCCGCTAGCCCTCCACGTGGGCGGGAGGGACATCGTCGAAAGAAAGTGTTAAGACTTGTCAGAGCCACGACTGACGGAGTGCAAGTCAAGGCATGTAGCTGCAGCTCATGATTCGTTAGGCGACACCGCAACGCCCGTCCACAATCTTGCATTCGGAGCAAGTGTTGGCAACTGGTTTTGCAAAGTCACAGGGGGCGTGAGCAGTTGGCATCCTGCAAGCTGTGAAACATGTGATCACCGGAGAAGGTTCTTCACCACTCGCCCAGGGAACCCTCGGCTCAGCTCACACACGGCAGATTTCACTCATGGATCTGCTAGGAAAGACATGCAAAAGCATGGAAAAAACTGCTGAGTGCTTGGCGGATCGTTCCGTAAACCAAAATGTCCAGCAATTTCTAACCATGCCCTGGTCGAAATGATTCCTGGCAGTTGCTTCAAAGCCTAGAGTCTACATGAAACCTCCAAAGCAGGCACCTGCTGGCATCGTAAACCAGCGAGTCGCTGTCCAGCAAAGCATTGTACCTCATGCAGAGATGGGGTCAAGCCTGTGCAAGTGCACTTGAAAGGGAGAGGCACTCTTCCACGTCGAGTTCCTTTGCTGGCGTGCGGCTTTCTCCGGGGGCCTTTAGTTGCAGACTTGAAACACGTAACGGTAACCACTCCATCTCTCAGCCGGCCGCTACCCAGAACTCATCTTGTTTCCATTCTTGGTTCAACTCGTTCCTGCACAGCCGCACAGCACTCTCTTGCGAAAAGGGAGGGCCAGGCTCACAGCATGGTCGCCTGCAGATGAGGCCCCAATGGATGCGAATGATCGGCCTGAAAGAAATTGCACATGCGTCCGCTGGGGGAGAGATGCTCCTCAAGCGCTCAGCAACTGCTCTGCAAGTGCTGGGCCCATCAAGGTACAGCAAAGCGAGGCTGTAGAGAAGATGTAAGAACCTGAAGCGCAGGACAACGCTGGAAATTCAAGGCTTACTCCTATTTCGCAAGCACTTGGGCACAAGCAGGACAAAGAAGTGCAGGGGGGTAACGCAGATGCCCTGGAAGGGGACAATGCACCACACCATGGCGCATGACGCGGCATCTGTTCCAAGCCTCCTGGATTAGAAGGGCGACATCCACGCTGCATCCCACCCTGGCAGAAGTGCAAACTCTCGCAACGCCTGAACCAAAAAGCTCCGCCGCCGAGGCCACTGCACTCCCAGCGCGGCCAGGCCTGGCTTCCAACGAGCTTCGAAGCTTTGGATCCGACGTTGGCCCGACGGGGCAACTGATCCCATGTGAGGCCCGGGCCAAAGAGCATGACAACGAAGGAGCGATGATTTCGAAGGGCTGGAAGTCGGGAGTGGTCGCTTAAAGAAGCTCTGGACGCCGGGCAACGCCGGGGATCACCGGGTGCCGGACCGATGACATTGTTTATCCATTTGCCTTGTTACCACACATTATGTCACATCTCTGAACTCTTCTGAAAAGCCCGGAGACAGGACCAGCAGCGGAAATCACAGCAGACTGCCGGCCAGGTGCAATAATGGTCATGGCGCAGAATCGGAAGCGGATACTGCCATGACCTTTCATCGGTGCTTGCACAGCGGCACTTCAGCCTGGACCGGCGTCTTAGCTCACAGCTTGTGAGCGCGTCGGGGCATGCCCTGCACCCAAGCGCATCCGAGACTCTGGGGCAGACTGGGGCATGAGACTGAAAGGGTCGCTCAGAAGCGCCTGTTCCACATCGACGGACTCCGGCATCTGTCCTGGGTCTGCGTATGCGCAGTATCTGACCCCCAACACAAAGTCGACTTATACGAGGCAGCAACTCCAATAGAACTGCAACGCATTGCAATGCACCAACTGGGATGTCGCGATGAGGTGTCGCGGGGCACGTCATGCACCACATCGTTGCCAAGAGCAGGACGAAGACAAAAGCTTGCGTCGGAGCCTGAGGCGGAGCTCCAAGCCCGAGCTACGTGCCAGCCAGCAGCGCGAATTCGGATGCCGACGTTGACATGAAGTGCTGGCAGCTGGACCCACATCATGCAGAGAGCTCCAAGGACCTTTGCAGCAAGTGGAAGTTCTCGGATGCGCTGAACTTGAACTTGGGGCCCGGACTGTGGAAGTAGGGAGCACCTCGGATCTGCACTTTGACAGATCGGAGAGGCTTGGCCAACGTTCTGCGGGTCCGACTTTTGGGAGGAATGGCCGCACGTCCACGCCCGAGATCGTAAAGCGCCTGGGATATCGTGGCTTTCAATGCTTGAAAACGGCATGAGAGGCACCAGTCTGAGTCCTGTTGTGCCTTAGCTCGCTGCGCGCGGCTCTCTGCCGCGCTGGACACGGAGCCCTCCTGAGCATCTGAGCTGTGAGATGCGATGTGTCGGGCTCACCTCTTGAACCACTCCTCTTCTACGCTGCGAAGCTCCTCATCTTTCTCCATCTGTCAGGATTGATGGTTTCTCAATTTCTCAGTACGATACGCTGGCGCTGTCAAGGCCTTGCCCTCCGTGACAGCGGCGCCCTTGGAAGTAAGGAGTGTCCTCGGCCGGCTGATTCAAAAGCACATCATAGCATGACTAAGCTACGGCCCGAAGTCCCCCGGCCAGATGGGCCACTCGTGTTCGTTGGGGCTTTGCCAGGACGTGAAAGCTTCCAGGATTCACTCATGTGTAGAAAAACCGTATAGGCTTTGTAACAATATGTATCAATGTAACATACATGAGTTTCCCCTGAATACCTGTTTACGGAGAGGAAACGCATTCTTAAAGAAGATACAAGTACTGAGGTATGTCAGGCCGTCCCCCGTGGGTCACTGCCGAAGTGCTCCACACTTCAGCAAGCTTGGAAGACTTGGTCGAATATCGCTCATGGGCGAGAGGGGTTTGACCATCCTGTATCTTGTTTTCTTGTACCACTTGAAACACTTGCACCCTCCCGACCGGGTGTACACTAGCAGAGTTACACATGTGTCCATAAGGTCTTATCCCCTCCGTAATGAACCTTGGATAAGTCGCAAAATCTTTTGCACGGCTTCGTGCTAGTGACATGTGTTCCTTCATCTCGTCCTCCGATCTCGAGGCAAGCAACATGAAAATCACAAGTGCATCGACTCATCGACTCATCAAAGCTACTCACTGCAGGGATACAAAGGAAGACTCCTTCGGTAGGCTACTACTTTCTGAAAGTAGGATTGGCACACATGTGGCTTCATGACTCACACTTGCAACCAGGGCTCAAGCACGACAAAGGCATTAAGGCCCTCTTACCTCTCTCTCTCTCGCGCTCTTTCTACAGCCGATGATCGGGCTGGGAAGCGGCATCAACAAGTCGCGGCTTTCATCCTCCTGGTCAATGAAGGCTGGGCGGGTGGGCGCTTCCACAGACTTCTACAGCTTCTAGACATGTTTCTGCTAGTTTCTGCATGCTTGCGCAAAACCTCATGCCCCGGACGTTTGCCATGGCGCTCCTCTTCAATGCACGGCTGAGGGACCTGCCACGACGACAGCAAAAGGCTGTGAAAGGTGCAACAGCAGCTTGTCTGCGCAAGCCCTGGGGCCTCGACATCGGTGCAGACGGGGTCTCGCTTGACGGCTGCCGTCACAGGACCTGTGCTTGCAATGTGAAGAACCCAAGCGTGTGCCGCTTCTAGTACCCGACTGAAGACAAGCGGCCGCCGTGCTTGGCCACTGGAGACGACGAAGCGCAGCCCATGTCTCTCCCGCGCAAACAAGTTGCAAAAGCGCTCGTAGGAGCTCATAACAATGACAACTGCACTTTTTGCACATCGACATGGGCCCTGTCGCTTTCCAGGCTTGGACACAGGCTTTGCGGGCAGCATGCACGCCAGGGAGCATGTCAATAGCTCTTAGCGGGACATGGCCTGCGGCCAGCGTGTGTGGGGAGCTGAGAACCCCAAAGAAACCGTCGTGGTTTCGTCCCAACCGCTGTTGCATGCTGTTGCTGTAAAACTCAGAGGCCCTTAACCAGGAAAAGGACCTTGTTCAATGTCTTTGGCAGAGTAGGCCCCGAACCCCCGACTCACCCGATGGAGAGTCAGCTATGTGCATGGCTCGGCTTTTCAACTCTAAGCAGAGCTTGCAGCAGGCATCGGTATATCGATGGGCCAGTCGACGTCCAGAACGACCGGCCTCTTTGCCAGCCTTGAGAGCAGAGTGACGGCAACAAGAAAGCTGTGAACAATGAAGCCTCAGTAAGGCATCCGCGCTTTGATGGCCGATGGGTTCTCTTTGCTGGACAGGTCATAACCATTGATGGCGATGACGACCTCGGCTTGGGAAGCATGGCAAAAGGTCTGCTGCCGACGACAAGCTTCCTCCTCTCTGACAGACAGTTCACCATGGGAGTGATACGTCTGTGATGATATCTGGCTCTTATTCCTCGCCAAGCAGCCCCACCGACTGGAACCCGAGGGTTCTTTCTGTACGAGAGAGTCCCTTCCCTAACCTGGGCACATGCAGCTGTAGGAAGCACGAAACAACTTGCTCATCCAAGGCCCATGCCTCCAAAATCCAAGGAGGCACGTCGCGGGACAAGCGAACGCCAAGCAAACCTTCGTCTCTGAAGGTATATCGCACCTGAGTGGAAGACTGAATGCCTTCCAGCAACCAGTTGACAAAGGGGTGTGCAAGGAATTGCCAAAAGAAGCGGGTGAAGATGGTGAAGGGTATTGTGCGTCACATAGGTCAAAAACGTCTGTGCCGAGGCACGATGCCCTTCTTGGGCGGCTTGCTCAGATTTTCCTCACAGCTTCTAGAGCTTGTCAGAGCTTCTCAACGTAGACGTTACTTGCTCTCTGGCATCCTCACCTTCAACACGCCGCGAAATCAAGCGAATATCGCGATTTCAGGCATTTTCGGGCTCAGAGCTGGGTCGGCTCGGGGCAGAAGGCATTTTGCAAGGAAACCTCCTGTCCTGCGCCTGCTGGCGAGCAGCAGCCGCCTGAGGGAAGAAATGAAGCTCCGTCGCGACAGACCGCGAGTCACATCTGCTCTAAGGTGCTGCCTCGGCCGCGTCCTCCTCCTCGTCGTCCTCCTCGGCGATTAGCCACGAGTGACGAATAGCGGCTTTTTGGGAAGAACCCTGAAAGCTGTGAGCTCGGCGGCCGCGTCTCTCTCGCTTGAGACGGGCGAGGGTCCCGCAAGCAGCGGAGCTTCCCTGCGAGGGCCAGGCTCAGACGAAAGAAAAGCGCGAGGCAGCTCCGCTGGCGAGGCAGCCTCGGCTCTTCCTCCGCCTTCGCCTTCGCTTTCGACGTCTCGCTTACGATTCTGCGAGGAAGCCTAGGGCCTCGGGACACGGCTCCTGCCTTCTTACTGGGCCGCTCCACCTCCGCATTCACATTGCCCATCCACACCACACTCTCCTTGCCCCACATTCACATGGAAAATGCTAAACGAACACAGCAGCACAGCTCTCTGCGCGTCCTTCAAGGCCAGCAGCGCCTTCTGAAAGGCGGGGGCATCCCCGGCCGTCAGCGCAGCCAAGGCGGCCTCTCCGGCCTCGTGGTCCTGACGACCACAAGAAAGAAAAGCACAGAGCTCTCTGAAGACATCCAGCGCGGCGGATCGCGCGGCGGATGTGGCCTTGGCAAGCTTCTCGGGCCGGCTGGCGGAGACCTCGCTGCGCGATGTCTAAATATACATATATAAAAAATATAATATAATATAATATAATATAATATAATATAGTATAATATAATATAATATAGTATAGTATAATATAATATAAGATAATATAATATAATATAGTATAATATAATATAGCATAACATAACACGACAACATAACATAACATAATATAATATAGTATAGTAAAATATAATAAAAATATAATATAATACAATATAATATTATATTATATTATACTATATCATATTATATTATATTATATTATATTATATTATATTATATATATATATATATAATCTCTCTCTCTCTCTCCGCTCTCTCGTCATGGCGCTCCGCCCACTGGCGAGCTTGGAAGCGCCTCCGCCTCTGCCCGCCGGGCCGCAGGTGCCGCAAAGGGGCAGGCGCCGGTGCCTGGCGGGTCGCGCGCGATTTGGCCCTGCTGGCGGTGGCTTCTTCGGCCCCGGGCCTGAAGGCAGCAGCCTGAGGTCCTCCTTCTTCATGCAGTCCATGGGACTGAGCCTGGATCGCCCCGCACCGCCGCACCCACTTGTATCGCACTCCGGCCGGGTGCGCGGCGAGAAAGCGTGGAGCCACTTCCGCTGCTTCGAGGTGCTCCCAACGCGACCAAGGCCTGGAGACGGGAGCGACGCAAGATGGGGGGAGGGGGCCGTCTGAAGGGCACCTATGCAGCGACAGGCATGCTCCCGCCGCAGTGCCTTCCGTTAAAGCACAGCACAGCGAAGACCATACTAGTGGGCAGCTAGAAGAAGCTGCCCTGGCACCTTAAACGGCGTCCGCTGGTAGAAGACGTCTGCTGTACCACATATGTGATAGCCTCAGGACAAGGAAAAACAAGTTCAGGCCTGCCCCAGACCCCGCATGGCCGCGCATGGCCCCGCGATTCTCCGAGCGGTGCTGGGCTCTGAGGGCCCGCGCGCGGCTCAAGCGCCGCACAAAGCTCCGCAAATGGCGGTGCCGCGGCATCCTGCCACTCCGCAAACTGTCGGGACTGTACTCAGATTCGAAAGCTTCGAAGGGGTGTAGACCTGCTGTCACTGGTGGGGCTTTATGAAGCCCCCGAATCCCGATCCATCGACACTTTCAGCATTCACCCGCATGGAGATAGCTCAAATGATACGAGCGATGGCAGTGTCGAACAAATTGAATGGAAGATTGCTGCCGAGATGAACAAAGCCCATCTGCCTATTGAAAGATGCTGCAATGGGCACGAAGCAGACAGGGAGCACAAGGGCTCGCTACATCGCAACTCACTTTTTAGACTAGACCCACGGGGCAAATGCGAATGCAAGGCACACACACCTGGCCGGAGTTCTACAACCCGGCACTCCCGACCCGCCGCCTGCCAACGAGAGCCCTCCACTTCTGGAGGCTTTGCGGAGTCCTCGGCCCGGTACGGAGTTCGGGTTGCCGGCTTCGGCTTCCCGGCTTCCTCTTTCTTAGCTTCGGTGAGCCTCCAGGCGCTGGTCGAGGCCCTGTGGCCAGCCGCTCGTCAGCAAGACGTCGATACCCCCTCAGCGACTCAACGATACTCACGCCGAGGAGCATGTAAGTGCCAGGTCTACTCTTTGGGACGGGAGTCATGCCCATGCGTTGGACTGCGTGCACTACACCGCCTCGACTCGGTCGTTACCCTTGCCAAGCGGCTTTTCCATTTGTCCTCTGCGACGACGCGCCTGGAGCCAGGCAAAGCAACTCTTCGACGGGGCTCGACAAACTCAGTTGCTGAGTCGTCCAAAGATAAGTGACTGTAGGATGCTTGTGCGATTTGAACCCCCAGTCTTCAACCGCTAGCCGCTAGTGTTTTGCGAAAACCCGTTGCAGTTGGCTTTGTCCACACCATGCTCGCTAAACCGGCCCGAAGATTGACCCATCGCAACGTTGAACCGCATCGAAGGGAATCCCCATCGCCGGCTTCCCGGCGGCCTCAAGCCACTCACAGCATTTGCTGTGAATGCGCTCCCGACAAAGTCTGCGCCAGGTGTCTCATACCTTCAGGCACTTACATGATGCGAGAAAAGCAAGAGCGAATCAATGAAAACTTCAGTCTTCAGCTCTCGAGGCGTGGAGGCTTGCGATGTGGATCATAAGTCGGATCCAGCCACTGCGGCATACAAAGCTTGCTTCACAAGGCCCCGAAGGACAACACCCAGCGACTACGAGTACAACGCAACCCGGATGCAGCATCTGTACATAAATATATATATATATATATACATATGTGTATATATGATTTCAATTTGTAACCCTGTACATCACGAGGATATACCGCCACTGGAATCTCCAGGCCAGGCGGCTTCTGAGCATCGTAGTCACCAGACAAAAATGCCACCCGGAGGCCACAGATCCTGTTGACATGCAGGAAAGCGTGAACCTCAACGTACTTTCAGCACATGTTCTTCCACACAGGCGAAGAAGCAGAAAGACAAACAACATTCGATAGATCGATCGACAAACTGATAAGCAGACAGACCGACAGGCAGGCAGGCAGGAAGAAGGCAGAGGAAATGGAAAGATGAAAACAAAGATCACCCAATAAGTAGACCACAGTCTGGCAAGCCAGGAAAGAGGGCCAGTCACGAGCTCCAGCTAGCTACCCAGCTGATATGAGGATGTGCACCTGTACACACGCATAGATGCAAGCACCCGAGTGTGCTTTCAGATCATCCACGCATGCAGCACATGGACACACACCCAAATGCATACGGTCATCGATACATAGATATACAGATACCTCGATAAATAGATGCCTATGCACACGTGCACATACATGCAGATACACCGTCTCAACCTTGCTTACACGACATGGCCGCACATGGCTTGACAAAACATGATATGGCACAAAACCTACGTGAAAGAAACGGCATGACGATCGATCACATCGCATCGCACCATCTGGCCAAACACCTACCATAAGTTTAGACAGAGGAGTGCGCTTCCACCCACACTGTGAGTGGAGACGCGCTCCTTTCTCTTAACTTACGGCAAGGTCTTCACACACGAACATGCATAAACATATACAGACAATTACAGACATACAGGTACATAGTACATAGCTAATTACATGCATAACTGCATTCAGGAACATGTCCGCTTTCAATGACAGATCCACAAGAACACAAGCACGTGAACAACTGTAACACATTTGCGACTGCACACCATAAACGTGTTCCTACGCATACATACATACACAAATACAGAAATGCATAAATACATACATACACATACAAACCTAGGTATACCTACCTACCTACCTATCTACATGTCTACATACATGCATGCATACAGACAGACACACACTCACACACACACATACATAGATACACACATGTATATAAGCACATACGCACATACGCAAACGCACATACACATATACGTTCGTACGTACATACGTCACATGCATACATGCACACAAACACACACACTGAATGCTAAGGAAGGTTTCGGTATGCGACGGACCACCTGATGTCCAGGTCTCAAGCGACCACACATCAGAGACTTCGGACTGGTAGCTTCATGGACAGCAACTGCAAAGAGGAAGTGCAGAAAGTCTGTGGCTGACACCTCAACCTGCCTAACTAAACCACAACGCCAGCCTGAACCCCCAACGCACCGAAGGACACGGCAAGGACTGAGGAGGTGGACACTGGCACTGAGCAATGCATGCATGTGTACTCGCTAAACGGGGTTCTCGGCTTAGCCCCAGGCCATCCAGAAACCAGCGCATACCAGACGACATGAACTCAAGCACTGACTGTTTCTGAAGTTATACCACAGCTGCAGGAGAACGACTGAGCGGGGTTCTTGGCTTAGCCCCATGCCATATCCAGAGAAGCGCAACCAGAATAATAATAGCCAAGTGAAACCAATGTACAGCGAAGATGATATACGATGTCACAAACGGCAGGTACACACGGTTGATCAGACCGTGCTTCACCAGGGTATCCAGAGTGTCTTCGTTGGTGGCAGACTCTGGACCCTGCTGCCACCCCCTGCTGTGTACTCTGTGCTCAAGTTCGGTTATATGTAAATCGCAAGTAGTAAACGGCTGCAGAGCGTGAGGAGAAGGCCCTTGGATACAGGGTTGTCACACACACACCCCGCCGTAGCGGGGTGAGTTAATCAGACGAAGACGGTGAGCATGTAGAGCAGGTAGAGCCGTCGGGTGAACTTGGAGGATCTGGCAGCGGTGCAAGGAATGTCGGTGGAGAACTTCTCGGAGAGGAGTTGGCAATTCATGTCTTTGATACTGACGTCGATCAACGTGACGAGCGTAGACTTTAGGTGCCAGTAGACCAAGGCAAAGTTGCCAACGATGACGAAGTATCATCTGGCTCATAGTGTAAGGTAGTCGACGATCAGCGAGAAGTAACGCGTGAAGTACGCGTGGAGATGGTGCGGTCGTGAACATGCTGTACTGGTAACCGCAGATGTTCGGGTCATAGTAATCCAGTCGTTGGAAGGAAGGATTGAGTTGACAAAGTCCATGGAGGGTGTCGAGGTAGAAGCGGTTCTGAGAGGTCGTGAATCGGTGCTGTGATATGACAAAGCGTGGATCAAGGAGGGTACTGGGGATCTGTAGATCGGGTGAGGTCATTGGACGAACTTGCCATACTCGGAGCTCCACCAAGTAGTCAAGCCACCATTCCAACGGAATATCGAATAGCTGCGGAGCCATGAGTGCAGGGGCGAAGAAAGGAAAAGAGAGGCCGAGGACTAACCAAATAGTGCTGAAAAGGCTGCGGTAGATCAAATAGACCACGGCCAAGATGCACAAGCGAGGTTCTTTGTCTCAAAAATTTCCGTCAGTGTCCTCCGAAGCTTCACCGTCTCAGAGCTGGGAGAAGACCATGTCGTTGTTGTTCCTGTTGCCAATAAGGATTGTCCGTTGTGATGGGTGGAGGAGGCGAGTGGCGGCGAGAAGTCGTAGATGTCCATTTGGAAAAGGAAAGGCAATGCGCTGAACACCAGCATGTGGTAATCCAGGGTCCAGGCGAAGTAGGTCGCCACTGTGCTAGGGTAGGATCTCGAATGCGGACACGTAGGCAAAGTCGTGATGCAGAACGTAGCTGGACGTGGGCTCGCCAACACAGTCGATTGCAGTATACGATGACCGAGGGCTGATAATGATAGATCGTGAACACCGTGTTGTCGTGGTGGAAGCCAAAGAAATTGTGGGCGCTCATCTTGTGATCTTGGAGGGCGGCGAGGAACTGTTGCCAAACGCCATATTGATGCCAGGAACAATCACCGTGATGTGCGGTCAAGATGGAGAAGGCAGAGCGGGTGGTGTGGCGGTCATCAGTGTGTGGACGTTGGCAATGACGGGGATCCAATTGTATCATAGTCTGCATCTCGAAATAGGAGAGGATCATGGGGAGGATGTCAGAGAAGGAAGCCATTCGTGGGTGAGGGAAGGAAACAACTGCGTTTGTACAGAAAAGCTGCGGTAAAAAGGCTGCGGGTGTGGTACTGACGAAACGGAGATGCCAGGGCATGTTTTCCAGAGCGGGTTCTCGTTTGAATCAGGTAATCAGAAGTTCGCGGACAGACCGTCGTCGGCGAGTGGTGCATTCCCGGTAGATGAGTGCCAAAGGAATGAGTTGGTCTTCGGGTAGTTCATAGCGACGTCGTATCCGTAAATTGTCTGTAGCTGCGGTGGGTCCTCCTCGTTCATGTGCTATGATGTCCAACATAATGCGGGCGCGATGTCTGATGCAGTTCTGCACATCCTGATAGTACGGTGAGGCAGGAGTGCACTGGCGCCATTGTCGGAGCCACTGTTGTCTACGACGTTCTGCGGCATCTCCATGAAATGAAACGGTGGAATGTGTAGTGCCCGACTTGCTGCGGCGTACTTGATGTAATGTATAACCATGTCCTCGTGGAGGTATTCGGATGCGAGGGGGAGCGTCCACTGTTGCTGAGGGACGATTGGTCGTGGTGAGTGAAGGTCCCGTCGCTGGTGCGATGGTGCTCGTCCCCGAAGGTGTCTTCCGTGAACGTTTCTTTGGACGGGACGAGGAGGTAGGCGGGTCCATTGCCTTTGGTTCCGTAGTGGAGCACGAAGAAGAGGATGAGGACGATGAGGATGTCGACGATGAGGTTGACGTGGTTTTGGAAGGTCGAGACGATGTGGAAGAAGAGGATGTGGTATGGTGGCGATATCGGCGACGGCGTTTGCTAGGTCGTTGTCCTGAGAAAGAAGAGGGAGAAAGTGGAAGGGGGCGAAGAGGCGTGGGGTCCCCGTCAACATCTGAGCCTGTGGGAGGTAGACCAGCATCGTGTGCGGAGGAGGCTTCCAGGTCTGAGTCCATGTCCGGGTCTGGTGTCCAGGTGACGTCGTCCAAGAGATAGGAGTCGGGTGAAGAACCGGCCATGACTAGGGGCTCTGGTGGTAACTTGACCTAAAATGCCTGCGATTAAATCACCGGAATGAAGTGGCGCAGATTCAATAAACGCAAGGGAGCAAGTTTTCCGGGGGTTCACTGACCTGTCGCCAACGTAGTCCAAAGCGACGAAGTACGGATCGGGATGCGTCTTCCAGTGAACGTTCAGAGAAACCTCGTTCACGATATAGATGAATAAGTTCACGAACTTGAGGTGCAATGACGGCTTTGGGCCAGGATAATCTGCAAATGAGATAAATCCGCGTGGTGAGTCCCTGAGTGTTCCTGCGTGTCGAAGAGACGGAACACGGGGAGCGCAAAGAGATGCTGTTCCGTGGGAGGACAAGTCGGATGGAACGTTGTGCGGTGTCCACGACGGTGCCCAACAGTTCTTGTCCCGGAACGTGCTCCAATTCCAAGGGAAGGCCATAGAAATGTGGATGTAGGTATACCTCTTGAAACCAGCCAGAAGATGACGTAGAGGATGAAGAGAAAGGATCGTAACATCGGCGAGAATGGTGTCGTTGGTAGTCGTCCAGTGATTCCAGCTCCCCATCCCAAATCCGAAGGAGGCACCGATTGTCCACATAGCGTGAGGAGCAGAAATAGCGAGAAGTCAGCAACTGATCGCGGATGAGTTGGTGGAAAGTGGCCTCCCATAGGGCTGCGGTCGCTCCGCACATTGAGGGGGCCATGGGTGAGCCCATGGAGGCACCGCGATGTTGCACCAAAATTTCCGTGCCAACTGTGAAAAAGGAGTGACGTAGCAAGAACATAACCAACGACGGTAAGTCACGAAGGCATAGAGGTTTGTAATGTGAACCGGCTTTTCGATATCGGCCTCGAAATAGGCGTCCAAGTGAATTGCGGTCCCGCATCGTAATCTGTATGTCAGAATCCAAGGGAATCTGTTGGTGGCGAGCGAACATGTCTGTCAACGACGAGATCGAGTGGTAAATGCGATCATGTGGAACCGAAGTGAAGAAACCAGAAAGATCTTGTTGAAGTAGTTGAAGTTCCACCGTGACCGGGTTATTGCGGAAGGCATGTATGAACGTCTGGATGATGGAGTGGACGGTAGGGGAAACGAACTGAGGTGGAACGACCGTCTGTAGCATCTGTAGGACTGCTGTGGAAAGAAATTTCGCGAGCGTGGCACACCACGTGTTGGAATAGCTGACAATCGGGCGACCCTTCAAAAATTGTTTGGAGGGCTTGGGGAGCACGTAGGCGTACGGCAAAGATTCTTTGGGTGCCAGGGCCCAGTGATAGCGTGCAGGAACATGTCGTTTGATGGCTCGTTGTATATGTTCCGACAGCTGCATCGGGTTGGTGTCTCGTCGCCAGAAAACTGCCGGATCCAGAAAAGTCTTGGTCAAGATGTCGAAATATTGTTGAGGACAGAATCCATACGCCAAATGCGGGCCATGATCAATGGGGGAGATCACGATGTGCTCAGAGCTTTCCCGTAAGTTCTTGAGTTCACGTAACTGTCTGCCGTCAGGTCGCATCCGTAGAGTTT
The DNA here is from genome assembly GCA_905221615.1 of Symbiodinium sp. CCMP2592. NCBI lineage: Eukaryota > Dinophyceae > Suessiales > Symbiodiniaceae > Symbiodinium > Symbiodinium sp. CCMP2592. The sequence goes on along the minus strand of CAJNDT010000670.1, from coordinate 117,886 downwards.
GTCCGTGTAGTCGCCATTGGTGTGAGACAAAAACCTGCCAGCGAAGTAGGGATTGGTCAGGTTGTCGCCACAGCTTGAACCATCGGCTCATAGGGGCCACTGTGTACCTGCGAAATTGTGATTTGGTCAACCATCGGCCGTCACTCATGTTCTCCCGGTAGATGGATTCGCTCAGGACGACATTGGCCGGAGCTGCCACATGATCTGAGGGTGTGCGTTGTCCTGGAAGTTGTTGACAACAGCAAGGAAAGGGTTTCTCTGGGTCCCACTGTCGCAACCATGCGTGGTGGTTGAACAAGGTTTGACCGAGTGTAGGGGCCTTTCTCTCAGTAATGGTGTATCGTGGTAGATGGTGAGGCGGAAACCATTCTCGGTGATGAAGTATATAGGTGTCCAACCAATGTTGAGCTTGTCGTAAAAAGTCACGAGCCAACTGAGGAAGAGGAAGTAATCGGTGACGGGGCGGAATGTCCCCTCCTTTGTAGCGAAGGGCCAGTCGTAAAGCTTGTAGGGCACGTGTCTGATGTGGTTCATCCACAAAAACAAGGAAACGGACGAGCAAGTAGAGGTAGGCGATCGGAGTGCTATTCCGCCGTAGAACTCGTTGTGAGAAAAACTTGAGAATGCCATTGCTGCCGACATATTGTAGGATTGTGGCGAGTGTCTCCCGTTGCTCGATGAGGGAGCGAGTGCCAAGGAGTTCCGGTAGATCCCGGTAGTGTGTATACCGATGGTGAGCGCGTAGAAGACGAGCTCCGTTGCCACCTTCCAAGAAGGTGACGACCATGGGTACTTCCAGTTGCACTCCCAATTTCCGTAGAAGCGTGTACACGAAGGGGGCGTTCAAGTGTGGGTGATATGTAGCAATAAGGGCTTGTTCGAAGGCGCGGACTTGGTCCTCTGTAGGTCGATGCTGTAGAGTGATCGGTAGATAATGGTCATAGGTACCGGCCGCGTGCCAGATGCGTAGGGCAGGCTCAAAGAACGCTTGCGTGCCGGAACAAAGTTGATTGTATTTTGACCGGCGGCTGACTTCCCGGTCGGTGATCGTGTGGATGGTGGAACCGATGTACCATCCGGGGTGTTTGCGGGAGACTTTGATGTAGACAACGCTAGATTGTAGATGATGTCGTAGAGTGTACCGCTGTACGTCCAAGTTGAAGAATAAATCCTGGAGACCGCGATGGTTGGTAGTAGTGGCGAACCGTAGGCGATGAAGTTGTAGGAACCACAAAGCGCGTACCCAGGAAAGACGTCCAAAAACATGATGTGGAAGAACTTGTCGTATGATCGGCGATGCCGCAATGTAAAAGTCCAGAAAAGATCCAAGAAGTCTGTGTGGGTGAGGCGGTAGGTGGCGACGTACTGGGGGTCGCGGAGGAAATTGTAGAACCTCGTCATCGTCGTCCCCCAAATCCTCAGCGAAAAAGTGGTCAAAACTGAAGATCTCCAGGCAGAAGAGGAGTCGGAGAGCGGAAGTTTGTAAGGTGTGAGCAACATGAACGCGTGTCAGTGCGTATCTGCTGGTCAGCCACTCGTGGATGCGAGAGTCGGAAATCGATGGCAAAGCTTGTCGTAATGTTGTTGTCAATACATCAATCTTGAGGTGTGAATCTTTGGTCCAGCCGGTGGGTGTGGTGAGGGACGTCCTGGTCGATGAAGACGTACCTGTAGAGGAAGGTGTAGGAGTCCAAGGTGGATGGGACGTGTCACATGAGGAGGGACAAGTATAATGTACTCGAAGTGGTGGCATTCTGCATGTGGTATCCGGACGGTGGGAGAAAGTGGCATCAAGAGGGGGTGGTGGAATCCGTAAGGTTAAAGATGTGGATGGGGGTGTGGATGAACTGGTAGTGGAACGTCGCGAAGATGAGGTCGGAGTTGTTCGGAGTGGCAGACCGCCGGATGTCTGTGATCCTCGCCAATTATTGAAACCCATAGCTGGTCGGAATGCGGAAGAGGTAGAGGATGATGATGAAGAGAAAAGTTCATGTCGTAGGCGGCGAGCAACGTCATCGTCACGTAAGGCAGGAAAATGTGCTGGTGAGAACGAAGAACCTTCTGCCAATTGTCGTATGACCTCGTTAACGAGAAGTAAGGCATCAGTGGGCTCGAAAGCAGGCGGGTACACCGGCTGGCCATTGGCAAAGCGGCGATAAAGCGGGTGAAGTGGGCCCTGATGTAGGAAATCAATAAGTCGATTGGTCTGAACTTGTCTGCCGCTTCGTACTCGTGGTCGAGGAGTGCCTCCCGCACGTACAGAATGATGTCGACGTGGAGTGCGAGACCGGCACCGCTCATGGACCATGGGAATAGGTGGGGACAGGAAACGTCCCGAGTGTAAACGGCTGCGGAAGGAAAAAGGAAGAGGAGCAAACATGGCCAACCGAGGATCGCGGGTCGGACGGTTTTCTGACGTCAATGCGGTATGGAGTGAATCAAATAAAGGGCTGAAAACGTATGCGACGAACTGGTAGGGCAGCTCGTAGGATGGAAATGGTTGTTTCCACGCCTTCCTCGTCATCAAAGTAGAAGAGTTTGCACGGAGCGCCCTGCCGTAGAGCAGCTTGCGGGATGCGGGCGAGGTGCAGCTGCAAATGTTCAGTGGAATCGAGATGATCACGTAGAACCCCGCACCATTCCGAACAAACAGCAGCCGTTGTCTGACAAATGAATAAACTCACGTGTTGCAGGGAGACGCGAAAAACTGCTTCACGGTATCCATGTCGGACCAATCGCGGTGTGCAGCATTGAAGCCGTGCTCTTCGCATGGAGCTGGTAATCAGATCGCAAGACCTGGTCACCCACAAAGGCAAGTTGTCATGTGCTTCTGGGGAATCTTCAGCATCGTCGTGTAACTCCAAGATCACATCGATGTACTGTAAGTACGAGGTGATGTGCGCGAGCGAGGCAATGGGGAAGGGGACACTCATGATGATGATCGAAAACGGCTGCGGCATGTATCCATAAAAGAACGAAGAACACGGCACAGAGGACGGCAGCGGTCTCTTTTGCCGTCAACGTCCCCAAGTCGGTGTGGCACCTTGAGGTAGTTCTATGGCCGGTTGCCAGGTCGTCCGGCGGGCCTCAAGTAGACTTCCACAGGCGGGTGCTTCTCGGAGGATTTCAGCGTCCTTGACGGTGGCAATCGCAGTGGTACTTCTCATGTAGGAGAGGTGGCGGTCGCCCTGGAGCAGCTGAAAGTGAGATGGGTGCAGATAACGTCCATGGCGTTGATGAAGGAGTTGCGAGAGTCGTTGTTTCACATGGTCAATGAGCATGTCGCTCCACACATGAAAATCAAACCACTCCGCATGTCCACCACCATCAGGTAGGTCACAACAAAGGAACCATGCCGGAATCAGAACGCGAAGATTAGGTGGAATGGATAGCCCTGCGACGGCGGCTGAACGTTTCATAGAGCTCAGCGTGAAGAAGGGCGCGGCCGTGTGGTAAACAATAGGAGAAACGGCTGCGGGATCCATAAATCAGAACAAGGAGTGCAACCCGAATAAAATAGGGCATCGGGCGTGTAATCTTTTCCGTCCGGGCAGTCGGGAAGAGTGCATGAAGGCCAGAATGCGGAACACGACGTCATGGATCCATATCAATGGCGGAAGCTGTGGTGGAGAACACGCGGCGGTGGTAATGAAGGCATTGTCCCAACAACAGATAGGAGCGGGCGCGTAGACACCGTAGCTGGGTTTGTAACAGCTCCATGGCCTCCCAAGTGTGGATTTCATGAGGGATCATCAACGTCAGAACAGCATCAGAAAACCGGACCACGTCAGCGTAGGTGGTGCCGATGGGTAGGGTGCGTGGAGGCAGAAAGGGTCCTCGCATACGGGGAGTGGGTTCACCTGGTAGTAGTTGAGCGGGTCGAGGTTGATGAACGTCCCGAGTGATGAAGTGTGTGATGTTGCGCCCGTGCAAGAAATGAATGACTTCGTAGTTCATGATGCGGTTGACCCGGAGGAGCTGCGTGGTGAGGTACAAGTCGAGCACGATCTCGAACAACCCATGGTAAGAATTATCAGCGATCTGGACAACCTCATAATACATGTTACAGGCCTCCGTCATCACCTCGTGCATAATCTGGTGGATGTGCGGTCGCGGTGAGGTCGAGGAGAACGGAACCAACCAGCCTCGCATCAAGAGGAAGGGGGAGAGCCAAAAATTGACCGGGACGTCGGTGAAGGTGCAAATCATACGGTTGGCTCCGGAGGATGGGGAGACATAGGTAGTCGATGGGGTCGGTGTAGTGCGATCCCTGCGAGATTCTCTAGCCGCTGCCACCCATTCACGGTATTCAGAGGTAGTAGGAAGGTCCACCAACGTCTCCGGTGCCAAGTTCGCCATGGTGTGACGAGCAAGTGGATGAATGGTAAACGATGTAACTGAAACGGCTGCGGGCAGAGGACATCGGGTAACAACTCATAATGAAGGAGGTCAGTGGTGAAAAGGAAGGGCAAGTAAGGACTCTTTGTGTCACACGATCATCCGCTCCAGGAGGTGTCCTGTAGGTGTCTGCTCTGCAGGGCGGTGCCAAAGGCATGGAGTCGTAATCGGAACAGACGACTGCGGGGGACCTCCGTGCAATCGAACTCAGTCAAATAGGAGGGAATACCCAAGCGGTACGTCAATGAGGAGAACCGCACAATGCTGGAGAACTCCGAGCCAAGTGGAAGACGCCGACGATGAAGATCAGGAGGTTCAGAACGATCCGCGGGTAGAAGGGCAACTGTGGTCATGGAGCGAGCGAGGAGGTAGATGGCGAGTGCATCATTGAGATGGCGGTTAGTGGCCGAAAGTGCCGAGATGACGCCGATGTCGAAGGTCAGAACAAATAAGCCATGATAATAGTTGTCTCCAACGCGGAAGAACCCGTAGAAGAGGTTAGTGTGACGGTCAATAAGCTCGGCCAGGCGATCACGGATCATGACATCATCGGGATGTGGTGTAGTCTGCCGAATAGAATTTCCTGGACTGCCATCAATAGGGGGGTGAGTCGCGGCCACGGCGTACGCAAACAAGTTCTGGTGGTAGTCCAGGAGCTGGTGCACAAATCCGCAAGGGAGTATGGAGAGCTGGAGCGGCATGGTATTAATAACAAAAACCCTAAGGAAACGGCTGCGGAAGGCGCGAACATGTGAATCAACGTCCAGGCAGGCAGTGCAACGCTGCAAACTGTTTCCGTTCGAATACAGCCACCCCCGCGATGGCAACAGTTTGTACCATGTGCCAGCTGAAATATAGTGAGGACGAACACGCTCATGTGCTGGGAGCAGTGGCAGGAACAGCTGCCGGCTGGAAGGTGGAGAGGACCGCAGTCATCGCCAATAGCTTTTGCTGGTTGACCTCCGACAACTTGGAAGCCAAGGTGACAGACAATCCCCAATCCACGAGGGTTTTGTCGAGGGGCGGCAGGACACCCGAAGCAGCCTCTTTCAAGATGCCCTGTAACTGTAACTCGGTGAGCTTCGGTGTGTAGGATTCGCGATGGAGCTTGATGAGACCGTCGAGCCATTTCTTCACATCGGTGGTAGAGGCGGATTTGGGGGAATTGGATGCGAGGACGGCGCGGCGATCAAGTCGTTCAAACTTGGAGAAGGAGTCCCGGAGTCTGGTGGCAGCGTCTGGTGGCGGGTTCGGTTCAGCAAGTGGATGAGGCAAGGTCTCGGCGCCTGTGCCAGCGGCAAGCAACCGTAGCTGGTCGTTCTCCTGCTGCAATCGTTGAATTTGTTCAAGAAGTCCAGGTCGTCCTCCTGCTGCAGCTTCACCGTGAGGTAGTAGATCATTAATAGTCGCAGCAACCTTGTCCGCCACGTGTTGCAAGAGCTGAGCGCGATACGCCCATATGGTAAGGTCGCGTGGGCCTTCGGTAGCAACGGTGTGGTTGTCGTGTAATTGTTTAAGGACATCAGAGATGTCGTATTGGTCAGATGACTTGCGGAGCGTCCGAATAATGAACGAAGCCAAGAGCGCTTCCTGTCGCGTCCTGAAAATCTCGATCACGAGAGGGCGGCCAGCAGCCAGCAAGCGAACGATCCATGCTTGCCCCGCATTCGGGGTGAGCGATACAACCGGTACGAGATGAATAGGCATTTCGGCGATGCCGAGACGCCTGGTAAAAGCAGTGTCTACGACGTTGCGCGGTAAAGGGAAACCGCGGTCCGGGTTCGCGTCGAGGAACAGGTCGTTCGTCTCCCAGTTGGCGCCGAGCGGATGGATGTCTTCGTATCGTTCCTGGAGTAGGCGGTGATCTCGAGCGGAAGGATGGTCTCGGCGATCACGGCGAGGTTCACGTCGAGTAGGAGGTGCACCGGAGGAAGAATAGTGGGAAGGATCATCATGAGGTGGAGGAACGGAGCGCACCCGGCTGTCAGAGTGTGGTACCCGTCGGTCAGAGTCGGAAGGAGGAGGATGTCGTCGAGACGATGGCCGTGGCGAGGAATAGTGTAGGCGACGTCGTGGGGGAGAATCAGCATCAGGATCTCGATGTCGATGTTGTCTGATCGAAGTGTCACGGCGGTGGTGGCGGTGATGTTCCGGCGTGTTGGACACCGGGGTTCGGCTTCGATGTCGTCGGGACCGAGGAGGAGACATACGGCTGTGTGCTCGATTGTCCCGAAAAGACCCCGACCTGGGAGGTTGCGTCGTCATGTTCCGCTGGGACGAATAAGGATCGTTTCGAGAAGGTTCATCGCGTCCAGGTAGACGATGTCGTCGGGAAGGTGGAGTGCGAGAGCGGTGTGGGGGCATGAGGAGGAGGAAGAGGAGGAGGTGTGAGGAAGCAGGCGAAAGGAGCCAAAATATAAAACGGCTGCGGGAAGTGAGCTCGCTTAAGAACTGCAGCATCAGCAAATAGTCCCTTTGTCCAGGTCCTGAGCGCGCATCATGAAAAACGTCCGAGCCGGATCAGAGCCAACTCCTGGTAGCTGGAAGGAATGAAGACCCAACGCTGAATTCCACGGTGTAACACCATGCCGCGGACTTGTTGTGGACAAAACGGATGGAAGATGGAGAGGCACGGTCGAGAAGAATGCGACCGTGGAAGATCGGGTGTGCGTTCCACGTAGAAAGCATATTGAAGTCCACGATCACGAAGAAGGGCTCGTACTGCGTAATATGCTCGCGAGCATGTCATCATCAAAGAAGCAACGACACCGGGATGGAATGTGATCTCGGCGAGGGCATAGTGAAGGTGATAGTCGCGTTCCGTACGGAACGCCAGAGCCTGGCCATGTAGTTCAGCGATGGGAAAGAGGCACCGTAAAGTGGAGTCCGGGGCAGGTGCACGGGCAGAAGCAGTGTCCATCATCGAGTCCGGAGGGACTAGAGCAGTGCGTAGACGAAGCTCCAAGAGTGGTAAGAACACCCGGAAGAGAACAAAAGGATCAGTCAATACGTCCAAGTACTCCAAGACAGTTGCCGAAGTGGATGACGACAGGGTCGAGCAGGAAGAGGAGGCGGAGGACGAAAGAGGAGCAGAGCGTCGGAGAAACATGTATGGCACCAGGGAAGGGCAGGACTGTGGAGTAATGTAGTAAATGGCTGCGGAACATCCAAGGAAGGAGGAGCAGAGTCGGCGGTGGCACATGTTTTGCTCAGTTCCGGGCGACTGAGTACAAGGTCAGGGGTGGGCGCTGCTGGTCTCCGCTGGTGGCGTCAGTGGACCTCAGATCACGCCGATGTCGATCACGGTCACGATCGCGATGGGAAACATCACGTGCTCCTCGGGAACGGTCATGATCATCACGATCATCACGGTCTCGGTCAGCACGGTCGCGGCGGCGACGCCGACTGCGGGATCTGCCGGTGGTCGCCGTTGTGGTGCGTGGAGGAGGAAGTTGCGGTCGCGCCTTGACCTGGACATAAATCAGAGTGCCATCGGCATCCACCTTCGGTGCAAGAGGTCGTCCGGTGTGCTTGGAGACAGCCGGAGGTGGGGAGAAGGTCCAGCAGGCAGAGGGTCAGGAGGAAGTGGGGATACCGAACGACGTCGACGGCGATGACGATCACGATCCCGGTCGTCAGCGCGAGGGCGTTCTTCAGCTCGAGGGCGGTCGCGATCTCGTCTCCGAAGTCGTGGTAGGGTCTGGCGCTGAGAGGGATCCGCATAAGGAGGAACCGGTGGTGGTCTCATAGGGGCCGGAGGGGCCACACTGCCGCCAGGAAGTGCATGAGGTCCGGGAGAGTCATAAGCGGCTTGACCAGAATAAGGGCCTGGGTCACTGGAGGTGACCGGTACTGTGGCAGGTGGAGGACCATCCGGAGGCGGAGGAGAAGATGTAGTAGTCACCGGAGTCAAAGTAGGGGGCGGCGGGAGCGGGGCCGCGTGGTCCGAAGGAGGAGGAGCAGTGTCGGTGGGTCTAATATTCGGTCGGTTCTGATGAGCTCGTAGCAATACATCACATACCTGGAGAAGTTGGTTGTCAGACAGCGACTCGAAAAACACCAAGAACAGCTGCAAATATTCGGAAGTGAAGGCGGAGGAGGCCATGATGTGCTGTAAAGGTTTCAGCAAAACGGCTGCGGAATAAAGAGGAATAAAGCTGCAACAACAAAGAGACCAGCAATACTGCACCTCAAGTCACGCACACGTTTTGTAGTTCCTCTCACATGAACACGGCAATGCCTTCTGGTTGTGCAAGCGTGGAGTGCACGCCCCAACGGTTGTCGTTGCCGTGTAGGATGGAGACGAAGTAGTTCGCCGCGTTTTCGGGGACGGTGCCCCCACTGTCGCTCTTCAGGTGATAGCCAGCGGGAGTGTTGGGGAGCACTGAAGACGGTGTGTCGGCAGGCGCGGCATTGGCTATGTCGAGATAGCAAATGGGGATTCGGCCATATACACAAATCGGACGGGGAGAGCCCCATCCTCCGAACTTGGCTGCAGCCCGTAAGGCTCCGCTGAGGCTGTTGACAGAAGCGCGAGAGTAAAAGGCTGGACTTGGTAGCCAAGAGTCGTCAAGGGGGTCGAAATTGCTGGGGCGGATGCAGCCTTCTTTAAGGATGCCAAAAGCCGCCTGAAGGTCAGTGTTGTGACCGAAATACGCGACGGCAGGTGCCCCGCTAATACGCTGTGCCGCCGCCGGGAAGGGAAGTGAGACCATCAGCATCGGTCTGCCTGCTTGGTCTGGTTGATGTTGGGGGGCCTCGACGTGCGTAAACTTGAACTGGACACTGTGAGGATGGTATCCGGTATGTACCAACAGATGCATCACTGTGAGTATCGGATCCGCGAGGGTGAAAGGCACTTCAAAATGGCGTCCCTCCAAAAGTAACTCCCGTTGACATTGCCGGCGATGAGGGAGCGCTTTGAGGTAGGACCTGTGTTGCAGCAATGCAGTATACACTCGATCCCAGTGCACCGCCTTGAGGGAGCCCAGCCGTGTGGAATAATCGGATTGCAAATAGTTGTCAAGTTGCCCTGCCGTGGCCAAACACTGGCGTAAGGTTGCCAACGTGCAAGCGGAGCTGAAGGGAGCTGCTGAGGTCGAAGACGCTGTAGGCGAAGACGTCAAGGATGCCGTAGGGGTGGTAGAAGGATCCGGCAGCGAAGTAGAAACAGAGGCATCGGCAGGCACCGAGTGGTCGTTGCTGGAGGAAAGCGGGGTTGAGCCAGTAGGAAGTAGACCAGGCCAAAACGTGCTCGCAGGTAGTGGAGAAAGATCAGGAAGAGTGCTTGGAGCTGCCATATCGACAGGTCATGGAGGCTGCAAGGGGTCAGCGATTCGGCCGGATAAAGTAGAACGTTGAGGTGCCGCAGTCCGGGTCGTAGGTGCCGCCGGCGTTGACGACGAAGAGGAAGAGGAAGACGATGAGGACGAAGATCTCGGGCGTGGCCGAGATCGTGAGCGAGAGGGTGCAGTCGTCCGGAGTCCAGGTGCACAGGACGGACGTGGGCGAGGAAGCATGGCGAATGCAGAAAAGCAATGCACAGCCTACAACAGCAACTACTACAGGAAAAACCACTAGAACGTTACGGTCAAAACTCTTCCTGCCTGAGTCCTTGGGTGTGAGTGCTTGAAGCTGCTTTGGCTGCAATCGCGTTTTGGTAGGCATGGAGCCGAATTTGTGGGTGCCATAAGAGGCGGTTGGGCCGTGTGGCTTCACTGCTCTCCTCATTGAACTGAGCTAAGCGCTGACGCTGAATTTGGCGCCTCCGAACTTGGAGGATCTGAGTGCAGCACCGAGGCATACACCACCGTCCCGGAGGACTACACACTGAATGCTAAGGAAGGTTTCGGTATGCGACGGACCACCTGATGTCCAGGTCTCAAGCGACCACACATCAGAGACTTCGGACTGGTAGCTTCATGGACAGCAACTGCAAAGAGGAAGTGCAGAAAGTCTGTGGCTGACACCTCAACCTGCCTAACTAAACCACAACGCCAGCCTGAACCCCCAACGCACCGAAGGACACGGCAAGGACTGAGGAGGTGGACACTGGCACTCAGCAATGCATGCATGTGTACTCGCTAAACGGGGTTCTCGGCTTAGCCCCAGGCCATCCAGAAACCAGCGCATACCAGACGACATGAACTCAAGCACTGACTGTTTCTGAAGTTATACCACAGCTGCAGGAGAACGACTGAGCGGGGTTCTTGGCTTAGCCCCATGCCATATCCAGAGAAGCGCAACCAGAATAATAATAGCCAAGTGAAACCAATGTACAGCGAAGATGATATACGATGTCAAAAACGGCAGGTACACACGGTTGATCAGACCGTGCTTCACCAGGGTATCCAGAGTGTCTTCGTTGGTGGCAGACTCTGGACCCTGCTGCCACCCCCTGCTGTGTACTCTGTGCTCAAGTTCGGTTATATGTAAATCGCAAGTAGTAAACGGCTGCAGAGCGTGAGGAGAAGGCCCTTGGATACAGGGTTGTCACACACACACACACACACACACGTGAACAACTGTAACACATTTGCGACTGCACACCATAAACGTGTTCCTACGCATACATACATACACAAATACAGAAATGCATAAATACATACATACACATACAAACCTAGGTATACCTACCTACCTACCTATCTACATGTCTACATACATGCATGCATACAGACAGACACACACTCACACACACACACACATACATAGATACACACATGTATATAAGCACATACGCACATACGCAAACGCACATACACATATACGTTCGTACGTACATACGTCACATGCATACATGCACACAAACACACACACACACACACACACATCTGCATATATATATATATATATGTAGATAAACAAGTGTGTGCGTGTGTGTGTGTGTGTATGTACGTTTGCAAGCGTGTGCATACATACAAATATGTACATGCAGACGTACCTAGCTACATGCACGCATGCAGACGGACGGAAGGACAGGCAAACATACGTACATTTCTACATCAGCATGCAAGCAGCATGTTCCTATTCATGCAAAGCAATACTGTGGCAATTCCAATGGCCACAGAGCTGCCAGGCCACGTCTTGACCCCGTAGCCACCGAGGAAATGCAGATTCTGACACAGAGTTCCTCGGAAAGCACAAGCTCGAAGATGCTCGAAGCTGTCGACGCCCTTAGCCGAGAGACGCCCTTGAGGCGCAGCCTGGAGAAGTGCGGGGCAGGCGTCGATGAAGAAGGTCCTGCAAGGTGAGTCGCAAAGTCGACTGTAGCTGCTCGACAGACAGACGGAGTAACATGCAAAGCTTGCAGACCAGCCGCTCGATTGGAACCTGCTTCTCCCCCGTCAAGTAGGGTATGAGGCCTGCCAACAAGAAAATGACCCTTTGTTGATGCGAGAGAAAAAAAGGGAGCAACGGTGGTTCACTGTCAGAGCCTTCGAAGCCCTCGTTCACTGGCAACGCCCGGCCCACGCAAAGAAGCGCCTGCACTGCAGAATCACCCGGAAAACGTCCAAGTCCAACTCTGGTGCTACTTTGAACCGGTTCATGAGTACGCAAAGCTCCATGCTATCTACTGCCAAACCCCAACACCCTCACCCGGCTGCACAGATGCCAAGTCCGACAGTTCAAGCAGCCTCAGCACCACCAACCTTCGCCGCCTGCGCCTTGCCGGGCTATGCCGGGCTCAGCTGCTAAAAAGAAGGCAAAAGCGCATCCAAGGATTTCTTGAGTCCGGCCTGCACAGTAGACAAGAGCTTGTCCTGAGACAGCATGATTCCAAAGAGTGGGCGAGTGCAAGAAAAATAACATTCAGTTCGCAAACCCGGACGCAGACTCAAGCATGTGGCGTGCACATCGTACGGAATAGCTTCCAACACTGGGAGTGCAAACATCTTTCTCACCAATCCATGCCCAAGTCTCCAGGTTGCCGCGCGCGTCCCCGCTCACGAAGACTTTGTGAGGTCGGGCCTCCTGCGCCAACTTCTCTGCAACCTTGCGCTTGAGTGCCTAAGCTGTTCAGGCGCAGCGCAATCCGCTAGGCAGCAAGTCCCCCTCCTCCTGTCCTTCCTGCACCTTCCTGCACCTTCCATCTCTAACCTATTCCCTTTGTCTTGCGAGTTGCGGCTTCTCTCTCCGCCTTGGAAGGTTCGAACCCACAAGCTGTCACAGCACCTCACTGCCCACATCTGCTCACCATGACCGGGTCTGCAGCCTGTTCCCGCTTCTTCTTGTCCTCAGCCTGTGCGGCTACGGCGGTGGGCAAGGCCAAAGCAGAGACGAACGTTGCTGACACGCGGCCTGCTTCTTGATTCTATCCAGCTCATGGAAGCCTCAAGCTCTCCCAGAAAATACAGTCAGAAAACAGGGTCCGAATATTGCTTCAGTCACGTGACGGTCCATCATGTAGGCCTCAGCGTGCGCCAGGCTTCAGCTTCTTCCCTGAAACCTCCTCATCCAAGCCCAAGCCGCATTGTGCTCACGTTCCGCCGCTCTCTTCCGGGCGCGCTCTCGCGCCTCTTTCCTCAGCAAAAGCGTGTCTGAGTCTGCGTAGTACTGCGTCTTCCAGGAAACGAGCCAGAAAAGATTCGCGAGCGCTATAGCGCTGGCGGGCTACTACCCCACTATAAAGGAGAGAAAAGTCACCAGAAAAAAACGCGAGTGCTGCCGCTGCGGGGCTAATCAACGAATAGGAAAGTAGAAGGGTCAATTGATCCAGGACGGAGCAGGACCGGGCCCTCCATTATGTGTTCATAAATTACGACTACGAAAGACGTGGCTGCTTCTTCTGCGCCGTTCTGGAGGTTTTCTGGCTGCTTTTCAGCGCCATTGCATGGGCCAATATAGAGCCCTTATACTACACTTCTAGAGCCCTGCAGTGCGATTCTCTTGGTGTCTGGAAAGAAGCCTTGGGCCAAGCAACATGTCGTCCGTCATCCCGGCTGGATGCCCTCGCGAGCCTCGAGGACTCCGAGGTCTCAGAACTCAAAGCTTCAGGAACCCTCCTTTGAAAGGCCTGGTGAGCTTCTGGTGGGAGGGATGCAACCGCAGCACGCCGCGGCCGTTGCACCGAACCTGGGCCCTCCAGCGGGTCTAGGGGGCCAAGCTTTGGCTTCGCTGCGCTTGAGAGCTTGAGAGGCTGGGGTGGGCTCGGGGAACCGGGGGGGGATGGGTACTAAGCCTTGCAGAGAGTCAGCGTAGGGCATGGGAACGGTGACTTACGGGGCCAAAGGACCAGGCACAGCACGGCACCTCAGACAGTCAGCGGTTCACTCATTTCCGTGTCCACCGAGTCCTCTCGTGGCAGATCTTGGCAACTGCTTGCTTGCGGGCATTTCTCCCGCGAACCCAGTTCGACCCCTTACGGGCCGTGCGGGCTGCGGGTTCTGGCACTCCCTTAGCCTCTCGCTGGGTGGCGGCAATGCTCTCAAGCGCAGTGGCCCAGTCCCCCCCGGCTCAACAAGGACTTGGTCCAGTGCGGGAGGGGCCTGCAGGCTTCAGATTCAATGGGATGCAGAGGCGACAGAGCAAGACCAGGCTCACTGTCGGCCAAGGGCTTCTCACCTCGCCTGTACTCCCAAGAAAAACTACCAACCCAAGAGGAGCCTTCCCTCCTCTACAGTATGGCTCCGCAAAATTGGAATGCTCATCCAGCGTGCTGCTGGCAAAGCCTAATGCACTCGAGATTCTGAGATAGCTGCACGCAAGCACCGGGCTTCAAGCAGAATTCGCTGCAGGTCCACCCATCAAAACAGCCTCCTCGTCCCAAGAAGAACCTATGCACAGCGCACGCACTATCGGCACCTTTAGAGAAAGGGATCAACTCAGGTTCACACTCCACAATGCATCAGGAGTCCTGGCAAGCAATGCAGCAAAGCACGCCTCAACAGCCCTTCCTGTATAGCAGATTGCGCTGCACCTCCCAGTCTTGCCACGAAGAACCTAGGCACGGCGGCACAGAACAAACACTCTTAGCACGGTCACTGCAAAAATGGCTCTGTTCAGGTTGACAGTGACAGGTGGTGACGGGCGACGCCTCTTCGTTTGCATGGAAGGGCCGTCTATATGCCTTGTCTTTTCTCTCGCGACGTGAGCCACGTGAATTGTTCGACGCTCGCGGCACGCCAGGAGCGGTTGCCTTGCGGCTTTCAAGCTTATAGAGCTGCGTCTGAGCTCCATCTCGACTCGTATCATGCTGTTGCCAGCGGCCACTGTGGCCAAAAGCTGGTTCGGACGGAGCCTCTGCCAGACCACAGAGTGGGATTCCGGCGGCTCTTTGCTAGCTCATGCAAATGTGCAAAACACCGACACACCTGAAATGTAAGGGGGGGTCTTCGCCCTGACAGGAGTCGTGTTGTCGCCTCCACGAAATTGAATTTCATAGCCCCGGAAACACAGGGGGCGCATTGTACTAGGTCTCGCATCTGGGTACTTGCAGTCTGTTCCACACCCCTGGACAAAGCTTGGACCCGACACGCAACCTCACTTCAGCCATTCGAAAATGTACTTTGCGCCCGGGGTCATTTCGATGGCATCATACAAGTCGGCCATGTTGTGGTTGATTCCGAATGGTCTTGTCGCTTTGGTCAAAACCAGGGTGTGATGCCGAAAATACTCTGGGCCGAGGGTGTTGACATACCCGGTATCCTTGGCGCAATTACCTCCGAGCACGACTGCTGAGAACGTGTCCTGCTTGAATAGAGTCAGCGCTCGCCAACCTCTGCTGCCGCTAGGACCGCCTTCTGAAAAGCACACCTTGTTCTGCAATTCAATGGTGACACTGTCTCCATCTCGCGCGGTGTACGGCCCATGGATTGTCTTGCCCACTCGAGTCACTCTTATAATATCGCCTTCGGGGAATTCATGAACAACGGGTATGCCCAGGCGCATTCGGTGAAAATCCCATACGTACTGGATCGCTGCTGGATGTGCTCCATTTCGAGACAGGATGAGATCATTGATCACACTCGACAAAGACATGTGAAATTTCCGAGCGATGACAAGAACCATGCCGACTTGGCCCAAACCAGCTGCACGACGCAAGGCGAGGGTCTTGTTCACAGTCATGGGATCTGAAATGGTCACGTTCTTGCTGAAGTTTGGGCTGTTCACGCCCTCCTTGTCGATGTGAGCAACCATCTTCTCCCGTTGTGCTACAGGTCCAGCTCCGCGCAGGGTCAGATTTGCACGGCTGACATTTGTCCCTTTCAGGACTGCCGCGTTGTCTGCCACTTCACCCAAGCGGCGCTCCCACCCAACGGCGTTCAATCGTGGCTCCAAATGGTCTTGCCAAATCAGCAGAGCTCCACACATCAACACAAGGCTCAAGGTTGCTGTGGCGCCCGGCATGTTTTTGGGCAACATTTAGGATTTAGGAGTACAGGCGAGGCAGCGAGACCCACTGAAGAAGCCAAAATCTGCAATTGTCGGCACTATGTCGGTGCAGCACCAGTGGCACACGCAAGCACCGGGCTTCAAGCAGAATTCGCTGCAGGTCCACCCATCAAAACAGCCTCCTCGTCCCACGAAGAACCTATGCACAGCGCACGCACTATCAGCACCTTTAAAGAAAGGGATCAACTCAGGTTCACACTCCACAATGCATCAGGAGTCCTGGCAAGCAACGCAGCAAAGCACGCCTCAGCAGCCCTTCCTGTATAGGAGATTGCGCGGCACCTCCCAGTCTTCCCACGAAGAACCTGGGCACGGCGGCACAGAACAAACACTCTTAGCACGTTCACTGAAAAAAAGGATCTGTTCAGGTTGACAGTGACAAGTGGTGACGGGTGACGCCTCTTCGTTTGCGTGGAAGAGGCCGTCTATATGCCTTGTCTTTTCTCTCGCGACGTGAGCCACGTGAATTGTTCGACGCTCGCGGCACGCCAGGAGCGGTTGCCTTGCGGCTTTCAAGCTTATAGAGCTGCGTCTGAGCTCCATCTCGACTCGTATCACGCTGTTGCCAGCGGCCACTGTGGCCAAAAGCTGGTTCGGACGGAGCCTCTGCCATACTACAGATTCTGGAGGCTCTTTGCTATCTCATGCAAATGTGCAAAACATCGATACACCTGAAATGTAAGGGTCTTCGCCCTCACAGGAGTCCTGTTGTCACCTCCAAGAAATTGAATTGCATAGCCCCGGAAACACAGGGGGCGCATTGTACTAGGGCTCACATTTGTCATTTGAATCCTTCGTTAACCAAAATCTGCAATCAGGATCAGGTGACTCAGGAAGAAGTGCCAAAATCTGCCCCCACATAGTGCGGCTGCACGAGTGGCACGCGCAGAGTGCAACTGAAACGTACTGAAACTGCATGATCTGCAAGACCGTTACACATGTAGGACATCATCGTACATCACACGATCCACCATTTGCCCATGGGCAGCGGTCCGAAAAGCAGATCCTATGCTACCTGGTGCTGCCAGAAAGCCTCAGCAAAATCTTGTTCTGCTGGAAAACATTGGCAAATCAAGATGAGTCACCGCTGCACGAGCTCTGAGGGACACTCAGCGGGATAGCAGAGGACATCGTAGTGCCATGTAAATGTGTATGTGTGGCCTACCTTCATTTGCAATGCATCTTGCAACAGCCATACATTCCTCCCAAAGTTCAGGAAGCCCGCTTTGGAGAGTACGATGTGGTACTTCGCAATGTCCACAACTGTCAAACGATTCCAAGGCTGGTTATGAGAGCCGCCGATAGACACTAGGTTTCTGTTGAATTCTGCCCCTCGGTGAAGTGTGATGGCCTTCCACCACGAAACGTGTTTCCCAGCCTTGAGCTCGAATCCAACAGATGGCTGCGACAGACCCTGGAGCCTCGAGTCTTTTCGGACACTCACAGAAATCCAGTCTTCAACTCTCCCTGGCGCGTCCATCTCAAGCTTGAACATCTTTTCTTGGCCGTCCACCATGCGATCAAAGTACCAGGTTTTCATCCTTTCACAAGGAATCTGGTTTGCGATTTCATCGTGCTGTCGCATCGCGTCATTATACACGTCTGCTCCCAAAGAAAGCAACGTATCCACGGCACTGAGGGAGTCGTCAAAAATAGCAGAACGTAGGGTGAGGGTCTTGTTCACAGTCATGGGATCTGAAATGGTCACGTTCTTGCTGAAGTTTGAGCTGTTCGCACCCTCCTTGGCGATGTGAGCAACCATCTTCGCTCGTTGTGCAACAGGTCCAGCTCCGCGCAGGGTCAGATTTGCACGGCTGACATTTGTCCCTTTCAGGACTGCCGCGTTGTCTGCCACTTCACCCAAGCGGCGCTCCCACTCAACGGCGTTCAATCCTGGCTCCAAATGGTCTTGCCAAATCAGCAGAGCTCCACACATCAACACAAGGCTCAAGGTTGCTGTGGCGCCCGGCATGTTTTTGGGCAACATTTAGGATTTAGGAGTACGGGCGAGGCAGCGAAACCCACTGAAGAAGCCAAAATCTGCAACTGTCGGCACTATGTCGGTGCAGCACCAGTGGCACACGCAAGCACCGGGCTTCAAGCAGAAATCGCTGCATGTCCACCCATCAAAACAGCCTCCTCGTCCCACGAAGAACCTATGCACAGCGCACGCACTATCGGCACCTTTAGAGAAAGGGATCAACTCAGGTTCACACTCCACTGTGCATCGTCCCACGAGGGGTCCTGGCAAGCAACGCAGCAAAGCACGCCTCAGCAGCCCTTCCTGTATAGGAGATTGCGCGGCACCTCCCAGTCTTCCCACGAAGAACCTAGGCACGGCGGCACAGAACAAACACTCTTAGCACGGTCACTGCAAAAATGGCTCTGTTCAGGTTGACAGTGACAGGTGGTGACGGGCGACGCCTCTTCGTTTGCATGGAAGGGGCCGTCTATATGCCTTGTCTTTTCTCTCGCGACGTGAGCCACGTGAATTGTTCGACGCTCGCGGCACGCCAGGAGCGGTTGCCTTGCGGCTTTCAAGCTTATAGAGCTGCGTCTGAGCTCCATCTCGATTCGTATCATGCTGTTGCCAGCGGCCACTGTGGCCAAAAGCTGGTTCGGACGGAGCCTCTGCCAGACCACAGAGTGGGATTCCGGCGGCTCTTTGCTAGCTCATGCAAATGTGCAAAACACCGACACACCTGAAATGTAAGGGGTGGAGAATTTTTTTTTGCCCTTTTTTTTTTTTTTTTTTTTTTTTTTTTTCCCTGCCCTGGGCTCCTGGGTTCTCTGTATTTGCACAGGAAAAACAGCTCTTCTCTCGGGATTTTCTGTATTTCCACAGGAATCTCCAAGGGAAAACACTGCTTTCCTATGGATTTCTTTCGTTTCCTAAGGATTTGCTTGGTTTTTTCTGGGGAAAACACGATTTTCCTACGGATTCCGTTGTATTTCTCTAAGTTTTCTTTGGTTTTTCCTAGGAAAAAAACTTATTTTCCTATTACCTACGGCGTTCGTGGCATTTCTTCAGGTTTTCCGAAGGAAAACATACGTTACCTAGCTTATTCCTCGGGAAAATCAAATTTTTCCTACAATTTCGCATTTAGGACGGATTTCGTGGTGTAGTTGTTGCTAGTAGTGTTGTTGTTGTTGGCGTTGTGGTTGTAGGTGTAGTATGTTGTAGTTTTAGTTCTAGTTGTAGGGATAAAAAACCCGAGGGTCAAACAAAAATCAAAGAAGGATCAAAAAATGAAAATACGGCAATTGCAGCCATTCAGCGTGATTGTTCTGTCTTTCTTACTGTGTTGTTCTTATTCCCTTGTGTTTTTTTGGGTTTGCGTTCTGTATTTCGTTCGATCATTCCTTGTCTGTCTTTCTGTGGTTGGTTCTTTCCGTTTATCTTTCTATTTTTCGATTTGTTCGTGATTTATTTCTTCCTGTCTTCCTTCCCTTGGCTAGTAGTGTTGTTGTTGGTGGCGTCACTGCAAAGTCCTTGCTGGTTTACCCAAATTTATAAGTATCATAGGATCCAAGCATCAAAACAAGTTAAGCAAGAAAAAGAACGACATCCGAAACTATGGATCAGATCTCGAACAAACGTAAGCACAAACGATAAACCACTGCCAAATTTAATGGGGTTTTAGGCTTCAGGGTTTTTGGGTTTAGGGTTTAAGGTCATTGCACTCTGACTAAGGTTCCCATACTGCAAGCCTCCACTGACAAGGTTTGCCAGGGTCTAGGCTTCAGGGTTCAGGGTTTAACGGCTTTCTGGTTTTAGCGCTTCAGTTCTAGGGATTCAGGATCAGGTCTCCTCGTCGTTGTCGGGCGCGACGTGCTTGTAGTTAGAAGCCATGGCTGCGGTTTCGCGCCAGGGCAAGGGGAAATGCTGCTGACGTGGAGGATCAGTGGACTGAGTAAGGCAAAGCATAAGTAGTTTCTACGTTTTCGTTTGTGTACTCGTGTTCTTTCTGTTCTTCCTTCGCTGTTTCTTCCGGGGCGACGTTAGTTCTCGCTGAAACTGCGTCAAGCCGATTTAAGCGTCGCACCCCTAGGACCCAGGGCAAAAAAAGCACAATGAAGCGATAGTCTTACGTATCGTTCTTCTTTATTTTCCGCGTCTTTCTTGTTCCTTTAACTATTTCTGATTGTCTTTATTAATTTATGGCCTTCCGTATTTCTTTATTTCTCTGTTTTTGTTCTTTGGTTATTTCTTCATTGTTTGTTTTGTTTTTGTTTCTAACTCTCTTTGGTTCTTTCCCTTGTGTTTTCTTTGTTCTTACCTTATAGCTTTCTTTATTTACTTAGTTCTCTATTCTTGTTTTCTTTTTTACTTGTAGCATCCTTTATTTGTTTATTTCTCTAGTTCTTGCATGGCTCTCTTTCTTTCTTTCTTTATTGATTTCTTTCTTTTGTTCCTTCCTTCTTATTTACTATATATACCATATTGATTATATATACTATATATACTATATATACTGTATATAGTATATATACTATATATACTATATATATATATATATATTATATATACTATATGTACTATATATACTATATATAGTATATATACTATATATACTATATACGTACTTTATATACTATATATACTATATATACTATATATATTATATATACTACTTATACTATATATATACTATATATACACACTATATACATTATATATACATATTATATATATAGACTATATATATAATATATATAAAAATACCGTATATGCTATATATACGATATATATACCAGACATATATATATATATATACTATATACATATATACTTTATATACTATATATATATACTATATATATACTATATATATACTATATATATATATACTATGTATTTATATATATGTACTATATCTACTACATCTACCATACATACTGTATACACCGTTTATACTACACATACTGTATATACTATATATATATATATACACACTCCGTCCTTCCTTCCTTCCTTCCTTCCTTCCCGCGGCAGGGCCCCTCTCTCCCTGCCTGCCTGCCTCCTTTACTTCCTTCCTTCCTTTCTTCCCTCCTTCCCTCCTTCTTCCTTCCCTCCTTCCTTCCTTCCTTCCTTCCTTCCTTCCTTCCCGCGGCGGGGCCAACAAAAAAAAAAAAAAAAAAAAAAAAAAAAAAAAAGGGCTAAAAAAAATAGGGTCCCCCCCTCAGAGGGCTACAGTGGTTCCATGCCTGCAATCAAAAGCGGGCTCTTTTCCTCAGTCACTTGAACCCCGTCGGCTGCGAGAGTCGTCGTGTGCCTTGTGGCTCCTTCGAAGCCTGTGCACTGCTATGCCACATGACTGGATGGGTGACTGGCAGATCTGTACTTTCACACACCCTCTGTTATCAGTCACCCATCTTACGACGCCGTTGTTGAGCTTTCCACTCTAAAGACTTAGATTCCCTGACCACAATGAACTCTCCCTGTCTGAGCACGTAAAGCAGGTAATCGATAGACGCATTGCTCTTCGTCATGCCGTCGACTACCATCTGCTTCGTGTCAAGCCATCTTAACACCACGTTGCTATCGCTCAAGTCGCTCTTGAGCAGCAACATGTCAATGGCCACCCTCTTGTCTTTGACGACGATGCCGTCCCCCTGTGAGTGATCATAGATGGGCTTGTTGTCTGTGGCCACCATCATGGGAGTCAGATTGCGAAACTTGAGGTCCTCACGCAGGTTGTACTCCCGGTGACTCGCTTCGGCCCACAATGATCGCATCCAGTTCGCTTCTGCCACAGCTCTGGCTATGGCCATGAGTTCTGCGCCTAGTGTGGACTGTGTCCTCCGTTCCAGCTTGTAGCTTTTCCATCGCAGAGGAGACATCTTGGCCCACACCTCATTTCGAATTTCACGGTCCACGGCCATCGTCATGTATCCAGCCTGCGTCTTAAGATCATCCGTGTTGCTCCAGCTGGCGTCAGACACCGCTAGGAACATCACTTGATCCACAGGTATTGGCCGGTACTTGATCTTCACCTTGGACAGGTCCTTGATCCGCGCCACAAGCTTGTTTGCGTCAATCATCTCCTGCACGGTGGGAGCTCCCAGCTTCTGCTGAAGGATTGCTGTCTGAGCAGCAATGTCGGACCGTGTACTTCCAACTAGCCACGACGCTGCTCCAACAACTCCACGAAGCTGTCTAAGCTCGGATGCAGTGAGTGGTTGATCCTTTTGCTTGCGTCGATCTCTGTTGATGTTGATGATCTCCACCTTGTCGGCATATTCCTTTTGGCTGCACGTGATGGTCTTGTTCTCATCCTGCTCCAGGTATCTGCCAAGGAAGTCGCCTTTTCCGATTCTCCAGCGCTTGAACGGATAGGCTTCACGAAGCTTGTTCAGCACCGTGTCGTGAAACTTCTGGTTCCCTGCAATGACCATGTCATCTACATGCACGGCACAGATTCCTCCAAGTTCGTCTCCGTCGAACCACAGAAGAACACATGGGTCCAATTTGGACCTGCGCATTCCTAATCCTTCCATGGTGCCCATAAAGCTGTCATACCACTGCCGAGGCGCGTCCATCAATCCATA
This sequence comes from Symbiodinium sp. CCMP2592, assembly GCA_905221615.1. Classification (NCBI taxonomy): domain Eukaryota; class Dinophyceae; order Suessiales; family Symbiodiniaceae; genus Symbiodinium; species Symbiodinium sp. CCMP2592. The sequence goes on along the minus strand of CAJNDT010000670.1, from coordinate 95,542 downwards.
GACGCACTTGATGAGCTGTACCAGGGAGCCTGGCGCTGCTCCTGGTACCTCTTCGTTCGGCATCTCCACATAGATGGGGCCGGCGCTCCTCTCCAAGGGCTTGCCCTGTAGAAACGCACCCTCGACATCGGCAATCTCCAGATCCCAGCCTCTAGATGCTATCATCTGCAGCACCATAGCCAGGCCATCACCTGACAATGTAGGTGCCTGCCGAAGCAGGGACTCCGCATCCGGATCCAGATAGCCCTTGACACACCATCGGCATTTCAACTCTTTCTTTCCCGGCAGCTTGGGATGAGGCCGCCTTGTTTTCACAAACCTGGACTTCAGAATACGTGATGGATCTATCTGACGGCGAAGAATCTCAGCTTCTGGTCCACTGATCACCTTGATCGCTCCAGTGCTAAGCAGCTTTTGCCACTCCTTCGATTTAGCACCAAGTAGCTCTTCTCGCTCTGCTGGATCAAGGTCACGTTCCCGAATTTCTGCACTCCTCAAATGTTGTGCGATGAAGGCGTCACTCTCCCGAATCTCGGAAAGGTTCACCTCGATGTCCTTAGCATGTTCCTCCAAGACCTGAAGGAGCGACGCTTCAAAAACATCCTTCTCAAGCTGCACTCGTTCGACTTGAAGACCTTCGTCATCTCCAGGAACTGGCACCTGTCCTGCTGCAGCCAGCTGTTGAATTTGTTCCAAGGTCATGTCTTGGTTCACGACATCATCAATCTGCTGCTGGCTTAGTCCTGCTGCTCTTGTTCCCGGTCTCGCCGTTGACATCAGGTCTCGTCGAAGCTCACTTCCTCTGGTCTCACGAGGTGCTGGCCCATATCCCTCAGAAGTCGAGGGTCTCCTCGATCCAACCTGCGTGGATGGCCTTCTCGATGGAGGCTGAGAGGCCGTGCGTACCGAACCAGCTCCCGGAACAGTGCTCTCGGCACCATCTTCTTGCTGCTCTCCAGGAAAGAGCTCGGGAAACAACGGATCATCACGACTGCTGTCCGAAAACTGCACTCGTGGTCTCTTGTTCTCAGGCTCAGTTCGTACATCCATCTCCTCATCAGGAGGTGGTCCTTCGCCGGAGATATCCGCGAAGGTCTGGGCACCCGGACTCGCGTGCTCCTGTCGTCGTCGCAACATCTCAACCGGAACCAGTCGGAATGCTGCCTCCTGGTCTTCGCTCAGACCTCTCAGCTGCTCAGGGCAGCATCGCAGCACTTTCTTGCCATGACACACCCATATCCTTGAGCGGTTCTCGAGCATGCCAATGATCCTTCCGGGCCCTTTCCACACACCCTTGTTGCCGACAAGCTTCCGATAGTAGTACACTAGGTCACCAACAGAAAAGGGACCGCGCTCTTTCCGAGTGCGGTGTTCAATGGCCCTCCGCACTTTATCCTCGTTATCGGCTTCCACTAGCGCCCTTCTTGCCGCCAGTCGAATTGCTTGAGCTCTGACCACATCATGGTCACCATGTAAGTATGCTGAATTTGACACAACACACGCATCTTCGTTCAGAATCGAGTCAGGAAAACGAGGGCTGCATCCAAACACATGTTGACAAGGAGCATACCCGTGTCTCTTCATCATGTTGTTCTTGGAATTGTTCACTTGATCAATCAACTGGTTCACTTCCTGTTTGCTGGTTGGCACACATTCCTCGAAGGCTTTCGAGAAAATCAACTTCCAAGATTGGTTATTTCTCTCGCACAAACCGTTCTGCCATGGAGCCTCCGCTGCTGCTTTCTCCGTGCACGTGCCTTGCACGTCCAGGGCGTTCTGAAATTCTTTATCAAACTCTGACCCCCCATCAGAAAACAGCTTAATCGGAACCCCCGCCCACCGAGTCCAGCTTTTCCGGTAGGCCTTGGCAATGTTCTCAGCAGTGGCCCCCTTCCACAAGGGAGCACAAATGTGCATGGAAGTTCCTTCACACACGATGCTAAGACACTTCAACTTCTTTTGTTGGTAGATCGGCACCTCAAACACATCAACACAAACCTGCTGATTGAATCCCTCGGCCCTCCGATGCTTACTCACCTGATGAGATGGCATCTCTTTCCTAGCCTCGCACGTCGCACACTTCAAACGCTTAGCACATTCTATCGCCTGATCCTTGGCCTTGGCGGTGCGAAGCATGTAAAGGAATCTCTCTCGAGAGGGGTGGCCCAGGTTGACATGACACCTCCGAATGGTTTCCATGAGTTCTTTGTCGCTCCTAGGATTGTTGAGTTTCTCCGACGCAAGCACTTCCACTCCTCTTCTGTTTCTCTCCTTCTTGCACACACGCAACACAGCTCGCACAAACGGTTCGGTTTCCACCCCGGCGCACACCTTTCTCCTCACCTTGGCTTCCCCGATGCGAGTTTCACCTTCCCGGTTCTCATGTTGGTGGTCCCCCCGACACGCTTGTTCCAGGACTTGTGTGTCACGCACGTTGGTGATGTACTTGCGGCTTTGCTGAAACATGTTCCCCGTTTGTGGATCCTTGCTTCCGAAACAGCACGTGTCAACATCAAAACATCGAATGCTTCCGCAGCCTCTCTCTCTCACTCTCTCCCTCAACTCTTCCACTCTCTCTCTGCACATGCCGTCCGGAACTTGCAACAAGAACATGCCACTGGACTTGCACACACGCTCACAGCACTGAATGACATGCTCTATGCACTGCTCCACTTGCTTCCTAAGGTTTTGCCTCTTAGCTTCCCTACGGTCTGGCATCAAAACACTGGGCGTACACAAAAGAAAACGTGGCTCGCAACAGGCAACTTCTTGAACAGCATGCTCACATGACTGGCTGCTTGCTTCAAGTTGCACCTCACGACTGACGAGACCACACTTTTGCGCAAACGGCTCGAGAGCCCGACAGGACAGAGCACTTCCCAGCACGACCACCATAAATCACATGACATAACTCGACCATAGGTTCAGAACTTGGCTCTGCCCGTCCTTGCTCCTGGCTATCCAGCCAATCGCAATTCCTCTCTAGAAGCTTCCGAACTTTCCTAGACATGACGCGCACTGGTGTGGTGTGCCCATCATCAGCCGATGGCTCCGCATCGGTCGGAATATCACCTCCGAGCGGCTCCTTGATGCCTCCCGGGGCGCTGCTATCAGCTAGGTCAGCTGCTGCAGCACGATCTTCTTGCTGATGCCCATGTCCAGGCACAGCTTGCCATCCTCTTGATCTGGTTTTTGTCGCTGGCCAGAACATTGACCGTGAACCACTTCCAGCCGTGCAAGGCATTCTCCGTCACCTCTGGATCCACCGCCACCCATGGTTCCATGCTGTCCTCGTCGAGGTTGTCCAGCTCCATGGAGCCCCGGCTGCGGTGCTCCCGTGCCCTCTTCGGGCTGCCCGCTCGCATCGGCTTCTCCTTCTTGCCCATCTGTTGACGGGCTGTCTCCTGAATCCGAGCGGCCTTGCCCTCGTCGCGGAAAGCCACATAGACCTTGAACTGGCGCATCACCTTGGAGCTCTTGTTGCCAATGTGCGTCCTCACCCAGTTCACGTAGTCCTTGTCGTTGATGTAGATGCTGGCGTACGTCGTCTTGCGGGTCTTGTATTTCCCCTCGGTCATTGGTGTATTGCCCGGAATGGGCGCGTCGGCATCGTCGTGACTGCCGTCGGACTGCTTGTCCAGCGTCGCGATGTCCGTCTCCACCGGCTCGAGGGAGAGCTCCTCCATCATCTGGAGAATCTCCTTGGTGACGTAGCCCGACATGGGTGCGCGTCCGGCTGGCTGATCGTGGTTGATCTCGCTCTACAGAATGGCACTCAGAGCCACCAAAGTCAAAGAGCGGGATGGCGTAATGACCTTTCGCTGTCTCTTTCAGGTTGAGTTCTACCTTGAGGCCAGGAAATCTTATCCTATCATTGCCCATATCAATGATAGCCCCCAGCTTCCTCAGAAGCTCTTTGCTCAACAACAACGGCGTGTACCTACCTTGATCTGGCAGCACCGCCGCCTTAATGACAAGACGGTGCTTCCCTAGCTTAGCAGGAATGCTGGCCACTCGGTTGGTCATCATGGTTCCAGCGTTACCGAACCTGAACACATGACTCTCCTCAGCAAACTTCACTCGCAGACCTAAGTCTGCAATCGCTTGCAAATGCACTCCAACGTGTACTCGCCCACGAGAGTCTTGCGACAGGCTGTGTCCGGCACGCCACTCGAGTCAAGGCTGGCAGCATTCTCTGCTTCAAAAACTTCTGGAAAACCTTTGTGCACAAACGCAGCCACGCTCTCCGTCTCTGCGCTCAGCACATCTGGCTCATCATCGCCGGCGGGGTTCATGACACGGTCCGGAACCACTGTGCCCTCGCCCTCGTGCAGGAAGAAGTCCTCATCCCAGCCTTCGGTCATCAGCACCTGGTCTTCGGCCAGGTGCGTCTCCTTCTGGTCTGGCGGTCCATTGGCCTTCTTCCCCGGGCACTCGCGCTTCCAATGTCCCAGCCGTTTGCAAAGGTACCATCGCGTTCTCGCCTTCAAGGATTCCAGCCGAGCATTCACGCTGCCCGTCAGCTTCCACCTCTGCTCGTCGCCCGGCTTGGCTCTTGGCACCGGTGCGAAGCCCCTTGCCTTCTTCTTTTCCAGCAGCCGCTTGCGAACCTCAGCGTAGCTCTCGAAGGCTTCCACGGCCCCCTCGTCGCTAAGGTCATTGTCCTGAATCTCCTCCGCCACGCTTTCCATGACCATCTGCACCTCGTCCTCTTCATTCGGGGCCTCTGCTTGAAAGGCCTCACGCTGCTTGGGCGCCGGTCCTGCCTTCCCTTCTGGGAAGATGCTCTGCACAGCCTTCCACACCTGCGCCATGTCACCGGCCGCCGCGGTCAGCACCATTGCCTCTTGATTGGAATCCAAGCGCAACTTCTTCAGCAACAAGTAGCCCTGAACTACTGAACTACCTTCGGCAACTTCACATCCTGTTCCTCAAGAAGACGGTTCGCCGAAGTGAACCGAACATAGAACTGCCGATAGCTCTCTCCTGGATTGGCTTGCAACTCGTAGAAAAAGGTCTTAAGGGCGGTGTGCAACAGGTCCACCGGCTGCGGAGAGTACTTCTCGTCGAAAAGCTTGAAGATCGCCTTGTCTCCTCCATCGGCACAGAGCGTCTCCAAGGAAACACTCTCAAGCAGAATCTCGGCCTCACCCTTGACATACTCCATCAAGCGAGGTCCATACTTCTCCTTTGGCACCGTTGTCGGGAGCCCTGCGATCATGATCTGAGCCCTCCTTTTCCAGCGCCGGTATAGCGTTGGATCTGTTCCATCGAAGCGCTCAAGTCTCTGCTGGCTGCCAAGGTCATCTGCGGCTGAGGTAGAACTGCTGGTCATCACTGCCGACACGTGAAGCGCGCCTCCTGATCGGAGACTCAGCTGGCACCTTTCGCTACCAGCTCCGCTACCACTCTAACCCTCAGAGGGCTACAGTGGTTCCATGCCTGCAATCAAAAGCGGCTCTTTTCCTCAGTCACTTGAACCCCGTCGGCTGCGAGAGTCGTCGTGTGCCTTGTGGCTCCTTCGAAGCCTGTGCACTGCTATGCCACATGACTGGATGGGTGACTGGCAGATCTGTACTTTCACAGGCGGCTCTTTGCTAGCTCATGCAAATGTGCAAAACACCGACACACCTGAAATGTAAGGGGGGGTCTTCGCCCTGACAGGAGTCGTGTTGTCGCCTCCACGAAATTGAATTTCATAGCCCCCGGAAACACAGGGGGCGCATTGTACTAGGTCTCGCATCTGGGTACTTGCAGTCTGTTCCACACCCCTGGACAAAGCTTGGACCCGACACGCAACCTCACTTCAGCCATTCGAAAATGTACTTTGCGCCCGGGGATTTAGGAGTACAGGCGAGGCAGCGAGACCCACTGAAGAAGCCAAAATCTGCAACTAGAATTCGCTGCATGTCCACCCATCAAAGTAGCCCTTGGCTTCGAGCTCCTCGTCCCACGAAGAACCGAGCACAGCGCACGCACTATCGGCAAGTTTAAAGACAGGGATCAACTCAGGTTCAGCCGTCTGAAGGGCACCTATGCAGCGACAGGCATGCTCCCGCCGCAGTGCCTTCCGTCAAAGCACAGCACAGCACAGACCATACTAGTGGGCAGGTAACAGAAGCTGCACTTGAGAGCTGGTCACGAAAGCTAGAAGCACGAGGTCCGGTGCTGAGCTCTGTAAAGCGATGTGCGCGACAGTAGCGGAGGGAATGTTTGGGCCGGTGAAGGGTGCAATGCAGAAGCTAGACATGCACTGAAACTATGCCAATCAGTCGCCGAACGTCAGACACAAACAAAACCAAGGGACCTTGAGGAGGGGGGGAAGGGGGGGGGACCTGATGATAGGGGGGGGGGGGGGGGGCCCACCTTATTCCAGGCACAACCACCTTAAAGGAGGGGGGGGAGGAGGAGGGGAGGGAAGCGCACCTTATCAGTGGCAAACGCATAATGACAAGGTGAAAGGGGGGGGGGGCCCCCCCCCCCTACCCCCCACCTTAACTCTTGGACGTCCCACCTGAGAAGGTGCAAACCCTCTTTTTTCCCTAGTGCCTTAATACAAGTGAATTGCTAAAGGGCAACTCCCGCGAGCTCCACAGAGCTAGCTTTCGTGACTTAAACGGCGTCCGCTGGTAGATGATGTCTGCTGTACCACATATGTGATAGCCTCATGCGCAGACATGCAGACAAGTTCAGGCCTGGCCCCAGACCCCGCATGGCCCCGCGATTCTCGAGCGGTGCTGGGCTTTGAGGGCCCGCACGCGGCTCGAGCGCCGCTCAAAGCTCCGCAAAAGGCGGTGCCGCAGCATCCTGCCACTCTGGTTCGAAAGCTTCGAAGGGGTGTAGACCTGCTCTCACTGGTGGGCCTTACGAAGCCCCCGAATCTCGATCCGTCGACACTTTCAGGATTCACACGCGTGGAGATAGCAGCTTAAATGATACCAGCGATGGCAGTGTCTCACAAATGAACAAAGCCGGTCTGCCTACTGAAAGATGCTGCAATGGTCACGAAGCAGACAAGGAGCACAAGGGCCTACTGCTACATCGCAACTCACCTTCTCTCGACTAGACCCACGGGGCAAATCTTCCCTCATCCAACGTGCATGGAAGGCATTCGCACACCTGGCCTGAGTTCCAGAGCCCTGCACTCCCAGCCCGCCGCCTGCCAACGAGAGCCCTCCACTTCTGGAGGCTTTGCGGAGTCCTCGGCCCGGTACGGAGTTCGGGTTGCCGGCTTCGGCTTCCCGGCTTCCCCTTTCTTAGCTTCGGTTAGCCTCCAGGCGCTGGTCGAGGCCCTGCGGCCAGCCGCTCGTCAGCAAGACATCGATACCCCCTGAGTGACTCACCGACACCCACGCTGAGGAGTCTGAGGAGCATGTGAGAAGTGCCAGGTCTACTCTTTGGGACGGGAGTCATGGAGTCATGCCCTTGGGTTGGACACGAAGTGTCCTTGGGTTGCGTGCACTACACTGCCTCGACTCGGTCGTTACGTGGCCAAGCGGCTTTTCCATTTGTCCTCTGCGACGACGCGCCTGGAGCCAGGCAAAGGAGCTCTACGACGGACAAACTGAGTTGCTGAGTCGTCCAAAGATAAGTGGCTGTAGCATGTTTGTGCTATTTGAACCTCCAGTCTTCAATCGTTAGCCGCTTGTGAAAACCGTTGCAGGTCGCTTTGTCCACACCATGCTCGCTAAACCGGACCGAAGATTGACCCATCGCAACATTGAACCGCATCGAAGGAATCCCAATCGCCGGCTTCCCGGCTGGCCTCAAGCCACTCACAGCATTTGCTGTGAATGCGCTCCCGACAAAGTCTGTGCCAGGTGTCTCATACCTTCAGCAGATGCATGATGCCAGAATAAGAGAGAATCATGAAAGCTTCAGTCTTCAGCACTCGAGGCGTGGAGGCTTGCGATGTGGATCATAGGTCGGATCCGGCCACTGCGGCATGCATAGCTTCACAAGACGCAGAAGGACGACAACAGCTAGCGATTGCGAGTACTTCGCAAACCAGGTATAGCATCTATACGTCAACAAATAACTATATACATATAGATATACAATTATATACATATATGATTTCTATTTGCATCACGAGGATATACTGCCACTGGAATCTCCAGGCCAAGCGGCTTCTGAGCATCGTAGTCCCCAGACAAAAATGCCACCCGGAGGCCACAGATCCTGTTGACATGCAGGAAAGCGTGAACCTCAACATACTTTCAGCACATGTTCTTCCACACAGGCGAAGAAGCAGAAAGACAAACAACGTTCGATAGATCGATCGACAAACTGACAAGCAGACGGACCGACAGGCAGGCAGGCAGGAAGAAGGCAGAGGAACTGGAAAGATGAAAACAAAGATCACCCAATAAGTAGACCACAGTCTGGCAAGCCAGGTAAGAGGGCCAGTCACGAGCTCCAGCTAGCTCGCCAGTTAGCTAGCCAGCCACCAGCTGATATGAGGATGTGCACCTGTACACACGCATAGATGCAAGCACCCGAGTGTGCTTTCAGATCATCCACGCATGCAGCACATGGACACATACCCAAATGCATACGGTCATCGATACATAGATATACAGATACCTCGATAAATAGATGCCTATGTACACGTGCACATACATGCAAATACACCGTCTCAACCTTGCTTACACGACATGGCCGCACATGACACAAAACCTACGTGAAAGAAACGGCATGACGATCGATCACATCGCATCGCACCTTCTGGCCAAACACCTTTCCATAATATTAGAAAAAGGAGTGCGCTTTTACCCACACTGTGGGTGGAGACGCACTCCTTTCTCTTAACTTACGGTAAGGTCTTCACACACGAACATGCATAAACATATACAGACAATTACAGACATACAGGTACATAGTACATAGCTAATTACATGCATAACTGCATTCAGGAACATGTCCGCTTTCAATGACAGATCCACAAGAACACAAGCACGTGAACAACTGTAACACATTTGCGACTGCACACCATAAACGTGTTCCTACGCATACATACATGCACAAATACAGAAATGCATAAATACATACATACACATACAAACCTAGGTATACCTACCTACCTACCTATCTACATGTCTACATACATGCATGCATACAGACAGACACACACTCACACACACACATACATAGATACACACATGTATATAAGCACATACGCACATACGCAAACGCACGTACACATATACGTTCGTACGTACATACGTCACATGCATACATGCACACAAACACACACACACACACACACATCTGCATATAAATATATATATATATATGTATATGAGATAAACAAGTGTGTGCGTGTGTGTGTGTGTGTGTATATGTACGTTTGCAAGCGTGTGCATACATACAAACATGTACATGCAGACGTACCTAGCTACATGCACGCATGCAGACGGACGGAAGGACAGGCAAACATACGTACGTTTCTACATCAGCATGCAAGCAGCATGTTCCTATTCATGCAAAGCAATACTGTGGCAATTCCAATGGCCACAGAGCTGCCAGGCCACGTCTTGACCCCGTAGCCACCGAGGAAATGCAGATTCTGACACAGAGTTCCTCGGAAAGCACAAGCTCGAAGATGCTCGAAGCTGTCGACGCCCTTAGCCGAGAGACGCCCTTGAGGCGCAGCCTGGAGAAGTGCGGGGCAGGCGTCGATGAAGAAGGTCCTGCAAGGTGAGTCGCAAAGTCGACTGTAGCTGCTCGACAGACAGACGGAGTAACATGCAAAGCTTGCAGACCAGCCGCTCGATTGGAACCTGCTTCTCCCCCGTCAAGTAGGGTATGAGGCCTGCCAACAAGAAAATGACCCTTTGTTGATGCGAGAGAAAAAAAGGGAGCAACGGTGGTTCACTGTCAGAGCCTTCGAAGCCCTCGTTCACTGGCAACGCCCGGCCCACGCAAAGAAGCGCCTGCACTGCAGAATCACCCGGAAAACGCCCAAGTCCAACTCTGGTGCTACTTTGAACCGGTTCATGAGTACGCAAAGCTCCATGCTATCTACTGCCAAACCCCAACACCCTCACCCGGCTGCACAGATGCCAAGTCCGACAGTTCAAGCAGCCTCAGCACCACCAACCTTCGCCGCCTGCGCCTTGCCGGGCTATGCCGGGCTCAGCTGCTAAAGCAATACAAGAAGAAGGCAAAAGCGCATCCAAGGATTTCTTGAGTCCGGCCTGCACAGTAGACAAGAGCTTGTCCTGAGACAGCATGATTCCAAAGAGTGGGCGAGTGCAAGAAAAATAACATTCAGTTCGCAAACCCGGACGCAGACTCAAGCATGTGGCGTGCACATCGTACGGAATAGCTTCCAACACTGGGAGTGCAAACATCTTTCTCACCAATCCATGCCCAAGTCTCCAGGTTGCCGCGCGCGCCTCCCCGCTCACGAAGATTTTGTGAGGTCGGGCCTCCTGCGCCAACTTCTCTGCAACCTTGCGCTTGAGTGCCTAAGCTGTTCAGGCGCAGCGCAACCCGCAAGACAGCAAGTCCCCCTCCTCCTGTCCTTCCTGCACCTTCCTGCACCTTCCATCTCTAACCTATTCCCTTTGTCTTGCGAGTTGCGGCTTCTCTCTCCGCCTTGGAAGGTTCGAACCCACAAGCTGTCACAGCACCTCACTGCCCACATCTGCTCACCATGACCGGGTCTGCAGCCTGTTCCCGCTTCTTCTTGTCCTCAGCCTGTGCGGCTACGGCGGTGGGCAAGGCCAAAGCATTGCTGACACGCGGCCTGCTTCTTGATTCTATCCAGCTCATGGAAGCCTCAAACTCTCCCAGAAAATACAGTCAGAAAACAGGGTCCGAATATTGCTTCAGTCACGTGACGGTCCATCATGTAGGCCTCAGCGTGTGCCAGGCTTCAGCTTCTTCCCTGAAACCTCCTCATCCAAGCCCAAGCCGCGTTGTGCTCACGTTCCGCCGCTCTCTTCCGGGCGCGCTCTCGCGCCTCTTTCCTCAGCAAAAGCGTGTCTGAGTCTGCGTAGTACTGCGTCTTCCAGGAAACGAGCCAGAAAAGATTCGCGAGCGCTATAGCGCTGGCGGGCTACTACCCCACTATAAAGGAGAGAAAAGTCAGCAGAAAAAAACGCGAGTGCTGCCGCTGCGGGGCTAATCAACGAATAGGAAAGTAGAAGGGTCAATTGATCCAGGACGGAGCAGGACCGGGCCCTCCATTATGTGTTCATAAATTACGACTACGAAAGACGTGGCTGCTTCTTCTGCGCCATTCTGGAGGTTTTCTGGCTGCTTTTCAGCGCCATTGCACGGGCCAATGTAGAGCCCTCATATTACACTTCTAGAGCCCTGCACTGCGATTCTCTTGGTGTCTGGAAAGAAGCCTTGGGCCAAGCAACATGTCGTCTGTCATCCCGGCTGGATGCCCTCGCGAGCCTCGAGGACTCCGAGGTCTCAGAACTCAAAGCTTCAGGAACCCTCCTTTGAAAGGCCTGGTGAGCTTCTGGTGGGAGGGATGCAACCGCAGCACGCCGCGGCCGTTGCACCGAACCTGGGCCCTCCAGCGGGTCTAGGGGGCCAAGCTTTGGCTTCGCTGCGCTTGAGAGCTTGAGAGGCTGGGGTGGGCTCGGGGAACCGGGGGGGGATGGGTACTAAGCCTTGCAGAGAGTCAGCGTAGGGCATGGGAACGGTGACTTACGGGGCCAAAGGAGCTGAAGTAAAAGTAGCAAACGTGAATCCGGAGCGGCTGCAACAGAACGTTTATCACGACCAGGCACAGCACGGCACCTCAGACAGTCAGCGGTTCACTCATTTCCGTGTCCACCGAGTCCTCTCGTGGCAGATCTTGGCAACTGCTTGCGGGCATTTCTCCCGCAAACCCAGCATTCGACCCCTTACGGGCTGCGGGTTCTGGCACTCCCTTAGCCTCTCGCTGGGTGGCGGCAATGCTCTCAAGCGCAGTGGCCCAGTCCCCCCCCGGCTCAACAAGGACTTGGTCCAGTGCGGGAGGGGCCTGCAGGCTTCAGATTCAATGGGATGCAGAGGCGACAGAGCAAGACCAGGCTCACTGTCGGCCAAGGGCTTCTCACCTCGCCTGTACTCCCAAGAAAAACTACCAACCCAAGAGGAGCCTTCCCTCCTCTACAGTATGGCACCGCAAAATTGGAATGCTCATCCAGCGTGCTGCTGGCAAAGCCTAATGCACTCGAGATTCTGAGATAGCTGCTCAGCAGCGATAATCATGGCATCAGGCTCCAAGCTAATGCCAGAGTGTTTTAGAATGGGCGGCGACCGTGCCTAGCCGGGCCTAGCCAAGCCTGATCATGAGATCTGCAGTTACATACAAATTGGTGTCCGGGGTCTCGCCACTTGAGCATGCCCCCCCCATGTCTCTGATGCTCTGATGTTTGCTGCTCGCCCACTCTGCGGTGAAATAGAGGCCCCCTAAGTGGAAAATCAAAACGCATGCAGAATACGGCTTTGCACCGAGATGCATGGCGGGAACATCTGAAAGGCCTGAAGAACCTCTAAACTTGAACTTAGGTGGAAATCTCTTTCTTTTGTTTGCAAACTCTCATCAATGCCATGGCCCTGTGAAGACCAGCGGGACCCCACAAGGTTTCGTCAGGCCAGGGAGTCTGGCCGCAGCTCCGTCACTAGGCGGAAGATAACGACCGCAGCACCTCCGACGGCAAGGCCGCAGGGCCGCAGGCTCATGTACGCAGCAACACAAGGCAACGCAAGTCAGTGACAGAGCCTGTGGCCGAACGCCGAGATGACCGGAGTCATCTTCATTTTCCACTTGGAGCACCGCGCCTGACACAGGGACCGGGCTCGGCGCAGCGGAGGACCAGAGTCGGAAGCGTCTGGGTCCATAACAAGATATACAACACACTTCACCAGAACGCGATCTCATCGTCACGACGGTCATCGTCAGCAGGTTTGCTTTGCCATGGGGCTCTGGCCATCATTGTGGTTGCCCTCATAGTCGCGAGCCGAGAAGACTCGAACGAGGGACTCATTGTGCATCACGTCGAACCCTGAGCAGCAAGGGAGCATACGCACCTCAATGTGGGAAATTCCGGCGCCCGATGCGAACCCTGCATTCGTTACTCTTGTGGTGATGTAACCCTGTAAATGTCAAAGTCAATAGTAACATCTATTTTGCGTCTGATCACAACGACAACGGAAACCAGCTCAGTGGAAAGGAGCAAACATGAGAATGAACCACACATCACAAGAAGGCGCTATCTCAGAGCTGCACCCAGTCCCCACTTCTTCGACCTCAAACACCGTTGCAGAACGCTAAGCCATGCTGAGCCGCAGAGCAATCCTTCAAGGGTACTCAGTAAGCCCGGCACTGGTGACTTCGCACCACAAGGTCGAGACCGTTACGGACACAGAAGTCCTGCAAGTGTTGGCAGTTGCTGCGCTAAGGGCTCAAAAGCCAGGAATGGGTACCTGTCGATAGCAGAAGCGTTTAACTGACCAGCGAACAGATCTTGTGGGGGTGCTTTAGGCAGGGCAAAGCCGGACGCAATGTCCTGTGTGACATTCCAGCCTCAGCAACTGGAAATGCGGCAGTCACTGGACCACGCGACTCGAACAGTCCACACATAGGAGTTCTCTGACGGCGCTGGCCCTGCAACAGCGTCAAGTCCCAGACCGAAGCGCACAGCGATTTTGCTGCGTGCTGAAGCATGCCTCAAGGCTTTGAAAAAGGAAGAGGGCTTCCGCACTGAGCCCCAATGGTTGGGAGCCTTTATCCGCAGGGCTCGACTTTACCAAGATAGATCCTGACCTTCTTCTAATCAGTTCCAATTAGGCTCTATTCAAACTACGAAAGTCACAATACTCAACAGCATCTGAAAAAGTACAGCTGGATTCCTCGTCCCTCCGCCCAGAAGGGCGGCTGAGCTTCTTTATTGCTTGAAGGACCCTCCTGAATGGCTTTCTGAAACCTCCAGAAACCCCTCGTCTTGGAAAGCAATCCTTCAGAAAGCAGCACCTCCCAACCCCAATCCCTCCACCCCTCCAGATTCAGAAGCATTGAACTCCAGAGGTTCGGGCACTCCAAACACCTTGGAAACGGCGCAGTCGTCCTCGATCGGATCCGACCTGCGCCGCAGGGCTCGTTCGGGGTTTCCTCCCTCTTTGTGCTCTCGGTGTCCAGGCTAGTTTTGATCGCACAGACAACCAACACCGAGCGCCGCACCAAAGTATGTTCCAAAGGACTCGGTTCTCCGGCGCCTGCAGGCACGTAAAACAATGCGCTGTTCACATTAAACTTGACTCGAAACCCAGTACGTACTCCGCGGCTCTTCCTCGCGAACAGCTGGTACGACATTGGAATTGAAACAAGCGCTGTGCTAACGGCGCATTCGCCCAAAATTCCTACGAAGGCGATGGTCAATTTGCCACACCTTGAAAAATCTTGCATGAAACCCGCGGGCGTGGCTTCTCAAGAGAGTGTTTACGGCGGGCTTTGTGGACATGAAGATTTTTTGGGTCTTGGGGTTTCAGGGTGCTATCACCACACTATCGCCTCGTAGGGCGCCTATCCTATCGCCTTATAGTTTAATCTTAAGGGTCTTGGAATGATTGTTTTTTCGCTCAACGACGCATAGGGATCCAAGAAGTGTCCGTTGAGCCGACCTACCGACACATATGCCACACAACTTAAAGCCTGCCACAGGTGGCGGTGGCTCCTTTTTGGTCGAAGCGCAGAAAGCGCCAGGCCGAACACACCGCCCCTGAACCGGTGCCGGTGCCGGGGTGCGCACTTCTGGCCCCCACCCCTATAATCGGCGACCGGGTGTCGGCCGTCTGTACAGTAGGAAAGTCGAAAGGACAGGGTGGCGAGTGGGAAGACGAAAGTGGAGATCGAGCCAATATGGCCGTTTTGCTGATCGGCCGATCGTTGGCGCTTGTTCCTACTCACACACGTGTGCTACACAACAAGCGCTGTGCTAACGGCGCTTTAGCCCAATATCTCCTTTTTGTCGAAGCGCAGAGAGCGCCCGGCCGAACACAGCGCCACTGAACCGGTGCCGGTGTCGGGGTGCGCGCTTCTGCGCCCGCCCGGCGCACCCCCCTCCCACAAGGCGCCAAATGGCAAGATCCTCGGGCACCTGCACGTCGCCCGACGTGCATGGGCACCTCCCGCCCTGCGGGGCTTCGGCGGATTGGCGCGCCGCGTCCTGACCCTCCCAGGTCGACGGGGCATCACGCCCGGTGTCGAATGGCAAGGACGATGCCAAAGCCGTGGAGATAGGGGGCGTATCGGCCCGACGCCCGGCTGGACGAGGAGCCCAACGGCGGTCAGGCGATTCTACGGCGCAGAGAGGCGACCAACTGCTCATCGTGGATGAAGTTCGCGATAAAGACGTCGGCCCCAGTCTGAGTGCTCACGCCGCCGCGGCCCAGCGTGGGCGTGGGGCCGCCGACGCCCGGCTCGGAGTCGCGCCACAATTTGATCCTCCTCATCGGCCAAGTGGGCGGTGTCCAAAACCTCAGCCTCCGCCGGTGAAGCCGCAGGCGCCGAGCGCCAGCCGCCCAATCGAGGCCGGCTGCCGCCAGGAAGTCGGCGGCAGTCTGTGCCTCAACGGCTGCCTCGGAGGCGGCGTTGGCGGCGGCGGACGATCCAGTCGACATGACCAAGACACGGCGAGGCGAAAGGAAGACGAAAGTGGCGATCGAGCCGATATGCTGATCGGCCGATCGCTGGCGCTTGTTGCTACTCACACAAAGTTGTGGACGGGTGAACCCCAGCGTCTCAAGCACGATATGGGGCCACCGGTTACTGCAGGTGCTGTCATTGCCAACGTGTGCGACTGTACGATATCGAGCTCTTTCCATCATGGCTCCAGAACAATACCCACGCGACTCTACACAGAGCGAGGCACTGATATCCTAAGGTCCGCGGCGTGCCCGATCCCTTTAAGGTGCGCTGTGCAGTCGGCCAAATCGAACCAACAGGAACTGTCGAGAGGATGACTTGCGACGGGCATCCGCACATCCGAACTGGCCGATTCCGTTTCGCAGGACTACGGGACCTTACGGATTGAACCAACATTGGCACCATCCAGTTCCCTTGGACCTGGAGCTGGTTGTGGTTCAGCGGCCGCTGGACCTTCCGCACATCGTCGAGCTTCCTCAGAGAACTCAGCAACGAAGCCAAAACCAGAGAGAATGCGGCCCACCTCACGTCATTTCACGTCCCCAAGCGCTGCCACTCTCCCTGAATGACTCTTCTTCCCATCCCCGAAGCCGAGGTCTCTGCCACTTGCCGTCGCCAATGCCACCGTGCCTATGGGCCCCGACGCGCCCCGCAAGGCCCACCACATGAAAGCAGCAGAGCAGAGAAGGGCAAAGAAGGCCCCGGCAGCGCCAGGACCTTGCCTCCCACAAGGCAGGCCTAGGCCCATGCAGGCCCAAGCAGGCCCCCGCCAGGCCCCCCAGGCCGGGGGGAGATGCGACGCGCAGATGTGTGCTGAGAGCTTGAAACTCCAGCTGGGGCCCTGACGAAGGGAAGGTACTGGAAAGCCCGGGAGAAGGCCTCGCACTGGGATTGCGCGGAGCTGCGAAGCGAAGCGAACGGAACTTGGGCCAAAAACTCGAAACCATCCCGAAAGCGTGGCCGGCATCCCATGAGGCACCGGCAGCATAGACTCTGTGTCCAGCTTCGCCCGGGAACGCTTGCAGAATGACCTGCGCAAGGCCATGTCTTGGAGCACTGCGAATTGGAGGAGGCTGCGGCACTTCGCACTCGGGAAGCTGCGAACTATGCCCTATGCGAATCTCAAGTATTTGGGCTGTCGTCCAGTTGCAAATCGGCAACCACAGTTGGCGCCTTTTGGAAGCCGTACTTCTCGTTCATGGTCGAGTCCTGCCGACGTGCGTCTTTCAATTTGCCCACTGCATCACCACAAGTCTTCTGCCAGAACTCTAAGCAGATGTGTGCGCAACTGCACAATCACAGAAACAAATCAAATTCCGCTCTTCTGCCCAGTAGCAGCCGCGCCGCAACTTTGTATGCGTCCGAATTGCCTGGGATGTCCTTCTTTCCTCGGTTTGACCACCTGATGTCGTGCTGTGAAATGCTGTGAAATCACGTTCGGTCTATTATCCTTCCTGGGCCCTTCTAGCGTTCCCGTTCCCGACTCTGAGGTCCTCATGGTTTCCTCGGTTGAGGAACACCTGCGTCGGAAAGAGAACCTGACACTTTCACACCAGGAGTCCAGGGATCAGTCTAGGCCTATGCTTTCGGATTGCAGGCGTCCGTCTTGAAGAACTGGTGATGACGGGTTGCGAGAAGTACGGGGCCTTCAGGGCAAAGAGGACGAGCGCCGTCTCCACCTGATGCCTGCCGGACCCGGCTTTCAAGGACGGCACCCGGTACACTCAAGGAAGCGACCGAGCCACCCTGTACCCCTCGAGTCTGGAGCGAGCTCGGGCCGGTACTTGCCACGATCCACGAAGTCCCCGTTGAAGACGCAGCGAGGGCAGTCTTGGGTCCCAGGCCTAGGAGCAAGCAGCAAGCAGGAACGCCCCAAGAAGTCGTCGCAGTCAATCTTTTTCTGGCCGCCGCGGAGGCCGTGGTGGGATCGTCGTCATCACTGGTAATACTGAAGATCGGAAAAGCTCTCTGGAACAATGCACTCCAACACTGCAATCCCAAGCATCGAAGGTACCCTGCGCTTTCCAAACTTTCACCCGGCAAGCTGGAATCTGTCTTGTGTTCGGGGCTCCGGCATGCCGAAGGAATGGAACCTTGGAGTCAAATAGCAGCATCCATTTGACAGAACAACATTAAGACATTAAGAGGACCTTTGCCTTTTGCCTCTACCTTGGCTTCTGAGCTTCGACACAGAAGGAGCAAGTCTCGCAGCTGTCCATGGATGTCGCCAAATATCTTGCAAGGCACCTCTACCTGCACGGTCCGGGTGTTCTCACAGTTTGTCGTAGCACTAGCCGTTCTGCCCCGGTTGTTTGCATGCCTCTGTGAGCGACGGCTGCGCTGCGAGGACGTGCTGGCACCCGTCGATCAAGGCGAGTGCACCTGGGCGCCCACCCGGAAACACGACACGTCTGACACGGGCCCGGCTGTGGCCCGTAAGGGGCCCGGCTCTGGGCCGCCTCAGCCTCGCTCTCCGCCCCTAGGAGCCGCAACCTCAGAAGGAGGCGCTCTCGTTTCAGATTCCCTTCGTGTGTGTTTGAGACCTTTGGCTCCCCGCAGCACGTTTCCGGAATCCCAGCGACTGTGCTCCACATCCTGTCATGGGATGTCGACGCAGCGCTCCAAGCCCAAGCCCAAGCCCCTTTGATTTCGCTTCTGCAAGGTTCGCCTCTTCCTGCGCCACTTCAGGTGCCAGCTTTTGGAGCTCAGAGTACACCTGCCCCCACGGCTAAGGATTGAGCTGTGTTTACACAGCGCGTAACTGGCTGTCCCTTCATGCAGAGAGAGAGAGAGCGAGAGAGAGAGAGAGAGAGACAGAGAGAGAGGAAGAGAGAGAGAGAGAGCGAGAGAGCGAGAGAGAGAGAGAGAGAGAGAGAGAGAGAGCGAGAGAGAGAGCGAGAGAGAGAGAGAGAGAGAGAGAGAGAGGAGAGAGAGAGAGAGAGCGAGAGCGAGAGAGAGAGAGAGAGAGAGCGAGAGAGAGAGAGAAAGCGAGAGAGCGAGAGGCGAGAGAGCGAGAGAGAGAGAGAGAGAGAGAGCGAGAGAGAGAGAGGAGAGAGAGAGAGAGCGAGAGAGAGCGAGAGAGAGAGAGAGAGCGAGAGAGAGAGCGAGAGAGCGACGAGAGAGCGAGAGAGCGAGAGAGCGAGAGAGAGAGCGAGAGAGAGAGCCAGAGAGAGAGAGAGGAAGAGAGAGAAAGAGAGAGAGAGCGAGAGAGCGAGAGAGCGAGAGAGCGAGAGAGAGAGCGAGAGAGAGAGAGAGAGAGAGAGAGAGAGAGAGAGAGAGAGAGAGAGAGAGAGAGAGAGAGAGAGAGAGAGCGAGAGAGCGAGAGAGCGAGAGAGCGAGAGAGCGAGAGAGCGAGAGAGAGAGCGAGAGAGAGAGCGAGAGAGAGAGAGAGAGGAAGAGAGAGAGAGAGAGAGCGAGAGAGCGAGAGAGAGAGAGCGAGAGAGAGAGCGAGAGAGAGAGAGAGAGAGAGAGAGACGGAGAGGGAGAGAGACAGAGACAGAGGAAGAGAAAGAGAAAGGGCCTGTGAAAGTGCCGGGGCGAAGGGGCCCCGACAAGAAACAAAAGATTTATCCTGCGGAACTTGTGGTGGCCCTGCCTGTCGTGCCGCCTTGGTGCAGGCCGCCTGGCAAAGTGCATCTGCAAGCATGCTTGGGAGCCCTGAATTTCCCTGTACTTCCCTGCGAAAACGAAACTGTCCTCGGCATCGAGGGCTGACCTGATGCACACCAGAAACTTACAGGGAAAATTTCAGCAGTGTGCAACGTGGCGCCGCAGCGATAACTCACCGTACGGTACGAACACGTCGCTGCTCTCCGCCGTCTCTAGCTCTTGGCACCGGGCCGAGTCCTCCTCTCATGGATGACGCGCTTCGGCACCTCTTGCACCTGCCTCGGTGAGCTGACTCTGATATCGTCTTGGAAAGGGGCTCTTTCGGGAAGGGGTACGTACGGCTCCGCTTCGTGCACCAAAGCGCTGGCTCGGCACCAACATGGTCAGGGTAGCGCAGGAAAACAAAAGTATTTAGATTAGGGTAGGCTTTGCAGGATGGTAGGGTAGGTTGGCCACGTCGGATATGGAGGGTAGGTTCCCAAGGGTAAGCCGGCTAGGTCGCAGGTGTGCGGCTCTTTACGGTGGTGTAGCTGACCGAACGGGTGAGCTCGGGTAGTGCTCACCTTCTGGGACTCCCGGCACTTCTCCGGTCTCGTAGTCGAGGTAGTCATACTCTCGATGGATGTAGACCTGGCTCTGTCAAGTGCCCAGACTGTCGTCTGTGAGGAGAGGAGGCAGGAATGGCAGGAAGCAAGCTGGCCCGACCGATGGGCCGCAGTCCTCCCAGGGCATTTCAGTGACATGGGAGACTGTGGTTTCTGTTGACGGAGATACACGCTTGCAACATGGTAGATTCTAGATGTGTGCCTTGCAGACAGGGATGTGACACTGCGCGCAAAGGAAGTGCATCTCACCCGGCCTTGCCATACAGAGCCATCATCAAAAGCACACTGCAAGAGTGCTGCAGCATGCCAGCAGTGCTTCGTCCAGTCCAGAGGCAGTCACACTGATAGCAGAATCTCTCGATTCATTCCACCAAGCCCAGCACAGGATGTCCCCCTCGCAGCGAGAGCACTCCTGGAAGGAAAGGACCGAGGACCGAGGACCCTGAGACGCCAAGTCCGAAGTCGCCGAAACGCGCCTTCGTGGGGCTGCACATCAGGAAGGTCTGATAAGTCGGTAGACGGGCATAGCGGTGCAAGGGCCGTCCTGAGCGACTTGACAAAACCTCCAACGACAGTTCTCAAATCCCCTAGATAATCGAATCTCGAGGACTGAACCATCCTAGCAGCTCAAAACTCCCACCCGAAGCCCTAACGATCTGTCAGAAAGAAATCTCGGTGCCCCGACCGCATTCGCAGAGCGCCCGATGGTTACTGCTTGACGGCTTCACGCCCTCCTCCACTCTCCTGCGTAGCTTGGAAGGCTTAGGGCTCAAGCCGGAACGCCGCACTGGCCCGAAGGTTTACTGTAAGCCTACAGCCAACTGCAGGCATCGGAGCAGCAGAGTGGAGCGAGTCACTCGCGAAGGACTTCGCTCCTTGTAGCCTCGTCCCAATCGACTTCGTCTTCGAGAACATCCTGGTGGGCTTGCAACAAGGCACCACATGCCATTGGCAATTGGGTTCTCCCCCTGCAGTATGCCAGGTACGGATAAACTCCAAAGGGGCTCGCCTCGTAAATTTTACAAGCCATGCTTTGCATCGGATCAACTGGAGCGAAGCAAACTAAAGAAGCATCAAGTGTTGCACTTACGCCTTCTGCAGGTAGCTGTAGCTGTCAAGGGCTGTGATTGGAAGCTAAGACGTCTGAACGGCTTCGGCCGTGATCTGGATGTGGCGTATGGGCTACTGAGTATTCACAACTCACAAAGTATAAGAGCCGCAACTCGCAGGCACTCTCAGGCTCTTCATTCTACTCTGGAGTCTTCATGCAGGACCGTAGCTTTGCACAACAGCTCCGGCGCTTTTCATCCCGCAAAGGTCGCGGCTTGTCGTGTCGAAAGGCCTAGCGGAAAAATGCCTTCGACATCCATCCACGGTAACACAAAAATATACGTTATCAACACTGATTTTGGAAACAGATGACTGCTTCATATGCTGGTGCTGTAGCCATGTATCTTGCCTCTGTGGCCGCATAACCTTCATGCCATGATGACGAAGGTCTAGTGCACCTCATTGAATCCAGTCATCTCTTCCTGACAGGCAGGAGCATCTTGCTTCATGGCATTCCAAAACACGGAACCACAATCGCGCCTGGCATTTAGAAGCCGTTACGTCCCCAAACCACGAGCGCAATGGACATGGAGAACATCGAGAGAAGCACCACCTCTGGCGACGTCGGAGTGAGATGGCAAAGGACCACTGCGACATCTAAGTGACCTGTTCCTGTGCACGAAAGTACGCCGATCTACCGTAGAAGACGAGATTTGCTACAGCATACAGAACCATCTTTCCTCAACTTTGCTGATGTAAAACACCATTGCTGGGCCCCCTGGGCCCTGGGCGAAGGTGATGTTCGGGTTCTCAAGCGGGGACAGATCCGCCAAGGCCACGCTGCTGGCAATCTCCGGGACCTGAATATGGGGATCTCACGGGGGGATTCTGGATATCTTGGGGATCTTTGTGCAACTTCGGGTGTCTGTATTGAACTCCCTTTGAACCCTGAGTTGACAGTGCGGTCCGCCGACCTGAGAAGTCGCAGAGTGCGCGGCGCCGGCCACTTCTGGAGCCTGCACGAAGGAGCGAATGCGACTCTCTCAGAGGGAAAATCCACTGCTCTTTTTGCTCTGCTTCGCTTGGGCACCTGGACCAGCGGACCCACGAAGGCCGGAGCGCAAAGCAGCCATGCCTGCGAGATGGACCGTCGTGATCAAAGCGGCCGTCGCCGGAGAAACAAGACAGTAGCAGGAGCAGTGTGCGTAAGAGCAACAGCAGGACAAGCAGAAGTAGGAGAGCATCGACAGGAGTAGTAGTAGCAGTTGTAGTAGTAGTAGTAGTAGTAGTAGTAGTAGTAGTAGTAGTAGTAGTAGTAGCAGTAGATACTGATTGTGTAGCTAGCAGCTAGCAGTTCGTGGTTAGTGGTTAGAAAATATTAGGTAGTAGCCAATGGGCAATAGTCGGATTTTGTTAGTTAGCAGCGGCGAGTAGTAGTGGTTTGTGTTTGGTAGTTGGTAGGTAGAAATTAGTAGCTAGTCTTTAGCTTGGATAAGTCAGTAGCAGCAATAGCGGCGGCGGTGGCAGGGGGAAGCAGAGCAGCAACGGCAACTCCCTCCACTGTCCGCAAGTTCCGCCGGGGCCCTGACGCACAAAGCAAGACCGATCACAGCCAAAGGAGAGCGTCGCCTGGAGAGGCGCCTACATTAGCCTGCCTCGTCAGTAAGCTTTTTCAATTGTAAACCTGTCTTGATCTCGCTGTGCTGCTTACATCCGCGACTGAACGGAGACGCTTTGTTGCAAACCACTCGGCCCGCTTCACAGGACGGGAATGCACTGTTGCCACGGCAGCCCTTATCCGATGCAACATGCTATTTATGGCCAAGTATGGCCAAGTCAGTCCTCTAGTGCTCTTTCGCAAAACCGCCTTGTTCGCTCAGATAAGCCCTGACTCAGACACAGACGCCATTGCAGATCTGCAGGAGGTCCAAAGGCTTCGGTACTTGAGGCGGGAGACGGCTGAGAATAGCGTCTGATGCATGCGGAGAGACTTGCAACAGTCGTAAACTCTCAACCCACTTCAGCTATGCCGATGTCATTGCTTTTGTCCTGGGAGCACCCTCGCTGCGCCGCAAACGCATGAGTGCAAGATTTGTAGAATTGATGCGCATCTCAGCGCAAGTGCAGCCTTCCACGGCAAAAGCTCCTCCTACAAGCAGTCTAGATTACCAGGCGCCTGGCCAGACGACGTCTATTCTCTGCTTCTTTGACATTCAGCTTGGTAGCAGGAGCGTGTCCCGACTTTCCGCTCAGAGTAGCCTGACTCCCTGCGCAGAGCACAACAGACACCAGCGGGTATGGGTTGTGTCGTGCGGCGTGTGTTCAGCCATGGCCTGGGCATTTAGAAGCCGTTGCGGCCCCAAACCACCAGAGCGATGGACATGGAGAACATGGAGAGCAGCACCACCTCAAAGACAGCGCACGCAAAACAACTAAGGTCCAACAGGCCGGTCGCATCCCGTCGCCGGTCGCCGCTTAGGCCCCGGCGAAGGTGATGTTCGGGTTTTCCAGGGGGGACAGGTCGGCGACGCTCACGCTGCTCGCGATGTCCGCCGCAGCCTGGAGCTCCGCACTCCGCGCGCGAGAGGCATCCCAGAAGAGGCCGCCGAGGCCGAGCCTGGGAGGCCACCGAGTGCGAGCTGGCGATCTCAGGAGCCTCAGAAATGACGAAAAGACCAAAACAAACTCCGCTCGAAGCACCGCCATGAGCCAAGCGCCTGCTGGATCATTGGGCCCAGGAAGGTGGGCGCACAGAGGAGCCAGCCCTCGGTGACCGAGTGGCCAGGTTGGGATCAGTGCCGCCAGGCTCTCGCTCTTGGGAATCGCAGATCGCAACACAGCTTCTCTTTTCCGCAGCTTTGGCGGCTTGCGTGCTAAGCGAAGAGGGGGAGTGGGCGGCTGAGCCGAGACTTCCTTTCTTTCAGCAGTTCAGCATCCGCCACTCCAGTGCTTTTGCAGGCTTAGGAAAATGGCACGGCTCTTCGCCATTGCGAAAAACGAGTTGGTAAACAAAGGACCCGCTGGCTTGGCGCTCAGCCAAGCAATGCCTCAGAAACTCATCACGGCAGCGAAACCCCAGTGCAGTTTTGCTCACAATTGGATCTCAGGCACCGGAATGTTGAACCACAGGGAAGGTGTTGTCGCCAACTCCACCAACGTCAGCGTGGGTTTCCTAAGTTCACTCAAGCATGGCTCGAGTCAGCAGGATTTGAATAACTGTCACCACCTGCTCTGATCTTCGCCACACCTGCAACTGCAACTTCTGTACCTCCGACGAAGTACTGTAGTATAAGATTCTGGTGATATCTCCCTTTGTGGTGCGCAGAGTTATCGAGTGTTTGACGAGCCCTACATGAGGAGTGCTTGTTTTCAACCTTCTTCAACAGCCCTGCCGTCCACGATCTGTAAACATCCGGCTGCGATTCCCTGTCCGAGTGGCTTGGCAAAGGGGAAGAGCTCTGCAAAGGCATCTCGCGGCAGCTCTTCACCACGCCTTGACAGAATGCACACGCGTTAGTGAATGGCGGTAGATGTCCACGTTAGTAAGAGACAAAAAGCTGGATCGCCCAGTACTCGGCGAGGAAGTGAATCTGCCGGATGCCTGTGACCTCGATATCGTCCCACCCTTCCGTGGCACCTCCCGACTCCACAAACCAAGCGAACTGTGAGCAATGTGAGAAGGGACGCGACCGTCCATGTTGCTGGCAAGTCGGTGAGACTATATTCTCTGTGGAGGCCGGGCGGCAAAGTTCCAACCGGGTATCAGCAAGCCCCAAGGATCCAGAGGTGCCTTGGCTGCTGGGCAGAGTTGATCTGCAGGGCAGGTGTGTACAGTACATGCGTTTTAAGCACTAACGGATGCATATCTGCAGTTCTACAGACTGTGGGGGAAGCGTTTCGAAGCAAAACCCCGGCCCATCCAAGTGACCTGTGGAGCTGAGCGTCCTTGCCCTGAACCCCTCTACTCCCAGTACTTTCTCTGAGATGCAGCTGGGTGGCAGGTCGACCGATCTCCTCAAAGAGCTGGTTCACCTCGAAGCGTCGAAGCAACGAAACCTTCCCTTCAGGACCGGAACCCGTGTAGAATTTTAAAGCCTCTTGCTCCATAGCTTGATACTACCTGATATGGTGATGCAACTGCATTGGTGTGGGCTTGGCGTCCTCAGTTCCTTCCTGTCCATAACTGGCGCGACCCGCCTTGTTGTAGAGGAACCATTGATTCAGATAGATCCAGGCAAAAGCACTATAAAACCTTGGCTCGCGGGCGGCAAAGATTGCAGCTCAAAAGTGAAGGTTCGATCTACTCAGCTTTGTGGGCACGGCAGGCAAGACTTGGGGGGATGACGTGAGATGCACGCTGGAAAGTACGAGTCACTTCAAGCCATGCGTCCCTCTACAACCTGTGAACCTCTGTCCGGAAATCACGGGGCGAGCTCGACGGCCTATGGTCAGTTCAACCCATCAAATTGCGACGGAATTGCGGATCGAGTGGATGTATGAGGCATGGGGGTTTGTAGAATGCTTGTGTGCGGTCCAGCTCTGATCAAGCACTGAAAACAGGACCAGCCCAAGGTCTGGAAGGGCAAGTGTCAAGGAGCTGGAGCAGTTGCTGCTCCATCTTTGAAGAAAACACTGATTGTGCGGGCCAAGACGGCTTGGTGAATTCGGTGTGTGTCTGTGTGTGTGTGTGTGACCCAAGTGGACTGGCCGGACCACCGTTCCGTTCGCTGCTGAAGCTGCCGTGCTGCGCGTGTCAATCGTTCATAAAATGATGTCCTGCTTGACTACTCAGTGACTATTCCCTTGATTTGGCAAAGGCACGCTGTTGAGAAGGCGTTGTCAAATAGTCCTCCCTCCAAGGCTCCATAAGCAAACCTTGGACACAGCTCTCCGATGTGCAAGGCTGGAGCTTCGAACTTGCAAAGGCCTTTCCTGCAGCCTCAAGAAATCTCTCTGCTCTTCAGGCCAGGCGCTCGCCAAACACACCTGCAGAGCAAGGGGTGGACTAAGAAACAGTCGCAAGGACGTGCAAGGACTCGCAGTCTCCCGGGCCTGCAAAGAGGCCCAAAGCGAAGGGGACGATCACCTCAGGAGCCGGAAATCCGTCTTAGACAGTCGCGGTTTATGTAGGGCAACTCAGTTTAGTTTGTGCGCTGCAGGGACACTCATGTTTCTGAAGTGTCACGAACTCTGGATAATCAAATATGAGGCATGGATGCGGTCCTGAAATAAGACTCTACGACGTCTTAAGAGGAAGAAGTGTCCTTTGAGCACTCTCCAAGGCACCAGCGAGCCGCCAATGCCCAAACCCCTATAGTAGCGCAGGTCATCTTCAACCAGCAGCTTGTAGTAGAGATACCTAGGGGGAGTTGTAGTAGAGATACCCTGGGCTTGGGGGAGAGTTTTCCTCATGAGGTTCATCAGGAGGTCCTACTCCTCACACCTGCGCACTTGTTACAGCGACGTGACAGCCGGGTTGCCAAATCACGCCGGGCCAAAACGTGGCCAGACACAACCAGCGTGCCCACATGGGGAAGCCCGCCTTCAAACTGTCCGCACGCTCTCAGGCTGAACGAGCCACGTCTTCTGCAACGCTGATGCGCCAGGGAGCTGGGGCAGTCTCTCCAGACTTGTCCAGGAAGACGGCAAAGGAGGGGAAAGCCCACCTGCGACGCAAATGACCTGCCTCATACTGGTTGCAGGAGTACTACAGACAGGAAGGGCTTCTGCAACAAAGCAAACGTCGACACGCTGGATGCAGCTGGGCGACATTAAGTCACGAGGCCTGGGCACCAATTGAATGCCAGCCGTGCCGAGTTTGTTGGCAACATCAGGACGTGAACGAGATTTCTCGGAGTTTTTTCTCTTGCCATTCGGTTCTGCTCAGTCTTGCCTAGCCAGCATCTGTCCGCTGTCCTCTAGACGAGGGACAGAGCTGTCTGCTGCGATTGTGCCTGCCAGCATCTCGAGTACATGGGGCACGCGGACGTTAAGTCCTGAACTGTTCTGGCAATATGATATGGCATCGGTTCGATACCAAGACCTCTTCCGATTTCCTTTGATCGGCCAAGCGAGAATCACACTCGCCACAGGCAAAGAACAAAACATTCCCTGTGGCCGGCGTGTAGAACACCATGGAACACCAAAGCAAATCCTGTGCTGCCGCCCGGTTCGCGAAGTTGCGATCGAAAATGTGAGGGCTTCGCCCGCGATCTAGAAAAGCGCAAAACGGCACACCGGGCAGCTTACCCACAAAGCAAAGTGTTTTCTGCTTTTTCTGGAACTTCAGAGGCACCACCAAATCCTGAGGGCTCTCTGATGTGCTCATGCAAGGTTGCCCGGGCTAACCTTGGTGACGAAGCATTGACATGATGGCTCCCTTCATCCCTGCAAGCGTCTTGAGCAGGCAAGCAGCTCACGCTGAGACCGAGTGCCTGTTGGCCCAGGACGCCTCCGACCCCAAGGAGGTAGCCTGAGTCTTCCGCCACAGGCACAAGCAGCTGCAACAGTTGGAGTGCGGCTGTCCTTCATCTCTTGCTGTCTCATTACCACTCACCTCGCTGCTTTCGGGGGACCCACAAGAGCAGCAGGTGCCACACTGCGGACATACCAGCCGAAGGATACCTCCTGAGTCGGAGAGTCATCACAGCTGTCTTACCGCCTGCCGTGGAGGCACATTTCGGCCCATCTGCAGGCGCCTTCTCCATGCCCATGAAGGCCACCCCGGCCGCCGAGCCTATCACCAACAGGGAGCCGCCTAGGCGACCGGACCGTCAGAGGCTCTGACGAAGGGTTCTGGGGAAGCCGCCACTTTAAAAACCTCTGGAAGCAACCTACAGGGACAAGGACTACAGTAAGTAGGCTTTCATGTCCGGGCCCCCCTGCCAGTGGCAGCGCAGTAGGTGATGAGGTTCCAAAGCCCATCGTTGGCGGGGTGCGCCGAGAGGTCGTACATTCCCTGGGTCGCCGCGACCAGAGGGACGTTGTCCACGACAGCGGAGGCAAAGCCCAGGAAGATGGCCACTAAGGAGTCGTCGGGAAGGAGCTGGCTGAGCTGCTCCGCGAAGTCCTTCAGCAAACCCACCCTCTCCAAAGCCCCCACCGCGAAGAGCACGCCCAGGAAGAAGAGTGCATCCGGCACCTCCACGCGCTTCAGCGCGCCCTTCAGGGAGTAGCGATCGTCCCCCGGCTCGTGAAGCAGGCTGGTGATGAGACCGAGCAAGCCCAAGACCAGCATCATCCCGGTCCAAGCGGGGCATTTCGTGAAGGCCGTGAAGACGGGCACCCCCACCATTCCCAGCAAACCACCCCAGAAGACCAACTGCTGACCGGCGGGCGCCTCTGTGCTGACACTCTTCTCTTTGCGCCGCTCGAAGGGTTTCCGGCCCTCGATCACGAATAGGAGCTCGTAGCCCATGGCGCCCAGCA
The DNA here is from genome assembly GCA_905221615.1 of Symbiodinium sp. CCMP2592. NCBI lineage: Eukaryota > Dinophyceae > Suessiales > Symbiodiniaceae > Symbiodinium > Symbiodinium sp. CCMP2592. Next base: position 67,195 of record CAJNDT010000670.1, on the reverse strand, counting down.
AGCATAACGAGCTCGGGAAAAAGAGGTTCGTTAAGAGGGGCACGGTGGTAACCTGTCCGCCTCGCCAAGATGCACAAGCCCGAAATCAAAAACCTGCAAACCTAAGACACCAGCAGCAAGAAAAGCGTCTTCTCGGCCTCTACAGAGTTTCCTGTCGTGTTGGCAGCCCTTGCTTTTGGCGTCAACGTGTCCAAATTTGTTGGCTTTCTTTGTTGTCCACCACCCGCAACCCATCTGCACGTTTAGCATTTTGACCGGGTACGCAGCTGCAAGTTTCAGCTTCATCTCAGGCAGATTGCTGGCCCGACCGGATCAGTCTTTGGCAGCAGTTGGGTCCCGCCGCACTCCAACATTTTTGTCTGTGGGATTTCACTGGCATGGTGACTGTAGCGAAGCGGCTGGCTTGCTCCAGTAAGCCCTGTCTCTCACTACACTTGCCTTGACTTGTGCAGTGCTTCCCTTTACTCAGTAACTTAGTTAGTAGAGTACACGGCACAGCCGGGCGCCTATGTACAGCATGGTGGTAGTGATGTCCCCAATGGGAGTCCAGGCCCCACCAGCATTGGAGGCCACCACCACCAGACCTCCAAGCTTCATCCGAAAGTCATCGTCCTGCACAAGCCTTTGGAGCAAAGACACCATGACGATAACCACGGTGAGGTTGTTTAGCACAGAGGAAAGCAGGAAGGTGAGGAAGCCGATGGTTAACAGCAAGTCCCTCTGGTTGGTGGCCTTGATGGCTGAGGTTATTATGTCAAACCCTTTGTGCGCATCCATGATCTCCACAATGGTCAGAGCCCCAAGCAGGAAAAAGACGACTTCAGCGACATTCTGCAAGGTTTCTGCGATCGCCGTGTCGAACTCGGAAGCTGTCATGTCGATGCCTCAGGCGCTCTGCTGCGCTGCGCTGCTACGCTGCTATGCTGCTATGCTGCTATGCTGCGATCTCTTCCCGTGCTCCTTATGCTCCTTCCTGGCGCAGGACGGGATTCGTCAAAAGAGCCGAGGTGCCAGTGCCGACCAGGGCCCAGACCAGCACCTCGACACGTTCTTTGGGCAACATCCCAGAACAGAAGACCGGGAAACAAAGACCTGTGATAACCTGTGACTAAGTGTACCGGCCAGGGTGCTCCGAGTATCAAGGCCGTGGCTGCCTTATTGATCTCAGTCTGCTCCTGCAGGGGTAATTACTGCTGCTGGCAGCTGGCAGGGAGCAGGCAAAAGCAGCTTAGTTTGTTGCAGCGCTGTCCTCCAGGACAATGACTGCATAGCCTCGACAATCAAAAGCTGCACTGAGCAGTTGACATTTTCGTGTCTGTGGCCGGCCTGCCACAAAAGTGGCCACTATCGGAAAGTACTGGTACTGCGCCTCTGCCAAGAATGGGACAACAACCTCGGCCAAAGCGTCGTGTGCTGACTGGCCAAACACACAAACGGATGGAATACCACCTGCATGCATCGAGTCGCCCAGCTGTGCTGGATTGCAAACATCAGAAGCCTCAGCTCGCATCTCAAAGGTGACAAAGCCGTGTCAGCTTGATGTCACTCCTCCCCCCCTTCTACCCGATCAGGCTGCATCCCCTACTCCGAAGCAATTCTAGCCGGGGAGCAGCCAGGCCGCCAGGCCCATCAGCGCAGGCGGCACGCCGCTAGCACGCTCCGCTTTCTGCGCCAGCGTGCTTCCTCCTGGCTCCAAGAGTCCCCTTGAATTCCGAAGGCCTCCACTTTCAGAGTCCCCGTGGCCGTCCTCGCACTTGCATCGCTGCCGCCGCCACGATGGGCACCAGCGCCAGGCTCGTGGCACTCATCTTCGACGGCGGAGCTCGCCTGTGTGGCACACTTGCTTTCGATGGGTTTTTGTCTTGGAGTCTTGAAGAGTCACAACCCCGGCCACTCAGGCGAGGCGCGAAGCTGTGAGAAGGGCCCTGTGACCCTTCCCGGAAGGGGAGCCGAGCGTACGAGACCTGAGGGGCTCCAAACATCGTCTCCGAGAAAGAACTTAAACTGCACGAGATGTTTTTACCTCCTGAAGGTGTACGGAGCATTCACGAAACTCTGGAACTCCTCCCTCTCGCTGCAGTCCAGCAGGCCCCTGCGACGTCTCCACTGCATGGAATGTCAGGGCTGCCCGCAGCAAGGCCCAGATCAGGGCCAGGGGCGCCAGCGCCATGCCGATAACGCGAGCCATGCGCCGTGGCCGCAGTCGGGGCCCTCGCGGAGCGAATACGAGGGCTCTCGTGAACCCTGGCCTTCAGTGTCCGTCTTTAGATCCGTCTCTCTCTAAGAAGAGCGCCCTCGCCGAAAAGAGCCCCTGGGGACTCCCAATCAACGTTAGCCTCGCTTCCTTCTATCGCTGCACTCTGCAGTACTCCCCGCGCCTGTGCATCTGGACATGGCTGGGGTGGATCAAAAGCTCCTACTTGGCCGCAGGGCCTGGGCCCAAGCGGGGGCCTTTTCCCATCCGTTCCCTCTGAGCCAGAAGTAAGGCACAAAATCAAAGAGCTGGCTGGCGGCGACTGAGACATTTTTGCAGGCCTGCTTGGCTTAAGAGCCCCGCTCGGGCACCTCCTCCGCCTTTAGCGTTGGTTCTGATCCGAAGCTCGGTAGAACGAACTCTGGCCACGTTGTGTCCTCCACCAAAAACTAATAAACCAGGCTGCCTTCCTGCGCTACATCTGTAAACTGCCCAGCAGGCAGCATGCGACTGCGAGCCTCTTCCGTGGGAGCCGTGGCAGCCGCTACATCCTCGAAAAATGCTTACGGCTTCATGTTCACTTTTGCTGGTTGCAATGCCATCCGCTGGCTGATCGCGCCCCTTGTTGCCCTCTGAAGCGCCTCAGCACGGCGGAAGAGGGCCCCGAGGCCAAGCGGTATGGGTGACCCGGCAAGCACCTAAGTGCCGAACACCGTTTCGCAAGGACAACGGCAGCGGGAAGGTTGGCTAGGGACGTGGCCGAAAAGGAGGCGAAAGATGCCAGGCCTTCGACATCCAGCGCGCCGCGAGCCACGCGGCGGCCCCGAGGCAAGCTGGAGCCTTCAGGGCTCGCAGAGGGCCGAAGTTTCGAAACTTTCGGAGCCAGGCCTCGCAGTGAGACGAAGCTGCTCCCGGCCAGGGCCAGGACTCCCCTGTGATTCCCGGTCCCCGTCTGCTGCTTCCGCATGCTTGGACCATGGAGCAAGAGCATCTAAGAACGGGACATCGACAGCACAGCGAGCATGGCTGCCAGTGGCCTCGGGTTGATATGTCCACAGCCCAAAGCTCCGAAAAGTGCTGGTCCTGTCGACAACGGACCGAACTCTGAACTGCGCCGAACGGCAGCTACACCCTGCAAGCGAGTCAAGTGACCGGCGCCCGCGCAGCGCCGGCAAGCGAGGGCGCAAGCGCGCCATGGCTGCGCCCGACCGAGCTCCGATTCTCGCTAGGTGCTCGCATGTTACTGTTCGGTGCAGCCGGGCCAGATGTCATAAGCTCTGCGGCCTGTATCAGGCGTTATAAGCTTGAGGGCCGGTTTCTATAAAGCTACAAAGCAAGGCAGGGAGAGCCGAAGAGGCTCCTGGCCAGCGAACTATAAGGGTGCCCAAGGTTTCTTGAGTCTAGAGTCACTCTCTTCTCCATGGATTGTGGGGTGACAGGAACGGTCAAGAATCGTATGCGACCGCCTCGGTCCTGGAAGCTGGCTCGACCGAGTGCCTCGCAAACATGGCAAGGCCAGCAACGGCCAGGGGTGAGCGGCGCCTTGGCGCACGGATGCGCACGGCAACACCGAGACTGCGGAGGTGAGGCTACAGATGGCTGGGCCCGGCTAGGCCGCAGGCGCCATGGCAGAATCTAAGGGGGCCTTGTGCGGCGCGGTGGGAGGCGGGACACAGCTGACAGCTGCGAGGCGGCAAGTCGCCAGGGCACAAGCAGATCATGGACAGCAGAGTCTTCAGGTCCCGAGTGCAAAGGTAATTGCGCCCCAGATGCCAGATGCCTTCAGGCCTTCAGCGGCTGCAACAGGCATCTGCGTGGATCTTTTCTCCGCTCCTGGTTTGCCTGAAGGTGATTTTACCTCCTGTTCACCCCTACCCAGTCGTGTCCGTCCGAGCAGCTTGCGACAATCAAGAACACGCCCCTTCGCATGATATGCACTCTATGATTCTATGCTCGGAGGGCACGAAACCCGTGCTCTACTCAGGGCCCGCAGCCACCTGTCCGGCTCTTTGGACAAAGATCGATTGCGAACGCCAGGCAGTGTGAGTCTGAGTGCAATCTCGATCAATCCCCCCCCCCGAAAAGCGACCGGGCCTTTCGCGTTGTGACCTGGACTGCAACAAGAGACTGAGAACGGCTTCATTTTAAGTTTTGGGGGCGGTCTGTTCTGGCCGAAATGCTTGAACCACATGCTGTTGCTCACGCGATTGGAGCTTTAGAAGAGTTTGAGAGGGCTTCTGCTTCCGAAAGCTCCGCCACCCTGAATGGCTCAGCTCTGTCCCTACTTGGCGCTACTTGCGGTCGCCTCCGGCCAGACGATCGCACCGGCCGGCTGGAGCTTCATGAGTTCCTGGCGAAGCTTCCAGAAAGGCTGGACAGTCTCCTGAAGTAGTTTGTTCCCGAAGCTTGCAGGGAGAAGTTGGCGTGTGTGCCCTCTAGGCACCCCCCTCACTCTAAACTAGCTGGGGCTGATGTGAACATGTTTGCTCCTGCATGCAAGTGTCACTGAAAGCCTTTCAAGGAAGCGTGCAACAGTGTGGCTAGTTCGGCTTTTCACAAACCTGGTAACGGTGTAGGGCCTGTAGGGTTTGGGGCCTTAGGGCCTGAAGGATTATCGAGATTATGTACATGATGAAAGGGAATATACCTGCACAGGAAAATAGTCGAAACACCCTTTTCGGGAGAGTATTGGTTGGGGATGATGTGAAGGCCGCAGTACCAGATAGATTGAGACTGCGTGCAATGGGCCCAAAGCTGAACAAACGAAAAGAGTCGTTTCGGAGTCTCCACATGTGATTGGTCACGCTCTCCATCGACGCTATAATGGAATTTATGTTAGATGTCAACAAGGAGCTCCGCAAAACATGCACTTCATCTCACAGCCAGGAAGAGCTCCCACTGTTTCGGAAGCTCATCCAAAGCTGTTCTGAAATACATAAGTTTGAAGAAGGCAGAGGGTGATGCTGGCAGCTGAACGACAGCCAAAGGTCTCGTCAGTCGGATGTCAATCGAAACAGGGAAACTGTACGACAGCCTACCTGGCCTACCCGCGTGCACGGTTCCGGAAGCTCAAGGATGCCTCCGGCGGCTCCTCTGGCGGTGCCGGCAAGGGCGCGCTAGGATCGAAATCCTCGTCCTGCCCAGAGCTCCGCGCGGGGCTTCGTGGCTTGTCGCTTCCGCTTGAAGGCTGAAGGTCCAAAGGCACAAAGGGATGCACCGAGTCTCTTTGGAGAGGCTTTGTTCAACATGCATGCCTAATCTAGTGTATACATACACAGTAAAAACCTGCCTGCACAACGGATATATATATATATATATATATATGTATATATAAGACCGTATCTAGACTCACATGTGATAGGATCACACACCTCCGGGTCCGGTGGGATGTAATCCCAGTCGCTGCTAAAGTCCGGCGGAGGTCCTGATGAAGGGTCCCGGGCTCAGCACCGTCTGCTGTTTGTGCGAAACACAGGAACGTGACAGCTGCCACGACCTCCTGCTGCGGACATGAGATGACCCCTCCGTGCCTGGGAAAGGCCCCAGTCCTTCCACGTACATGGTCACCTGGTGCTCGGCACGAATTGCACATAACACTCGAAGGGAGAGATGCAGAACTGCATAGTTGGCAACCGTGGCTTCCAATCATTCTCTTTCAACTTCGCTGCTCGCGATGAGCTTGAAATAGCTTGAACTGAGACCATGGCATTTGTCTCATACTGCTCCCGCAAAGTGATAACAGGAAAGCCGTCCTCACATTTCAGAACCTTCCTGAAGAGAAGGTACCTTCATCGATACGTCTAGACCTCCAGCTGCTCCTCGTCCCTGGGAACGCCGGCAGGGAACTTCTCGGCCTGGCTAGGATTCAGTAGGGAAAGCGCTGTTTGCAGCCACTGTGCCTCTGGATTTGGGATGATGGGTCGCCCTCCGATCCGCCCATAAGGAGCTGGAGCACCTGAGGGGCGCCGAGCTGTTGAGTTTAAGCGTAAGCCAAAGAGGTCCATGGGAAGGCAGCAGTGGAGTTTTTTTGGCCGCTGGCAAAGCGCCTGTAATTCTAAGTCTATTAAAGGTCTAAGTCGGTCTTTCCCACTACTTGCGAATGTCTGCACCTTGGCGACGGGAACCTGAACACTGCGCGAGCATGAGCCCGCAAACTCGCAACATGCTGCGGGCCCCCCCTGTCTTATGACGAGGCAGATGCAAAGATCTTCACGACGAAGTGAAAGATTAAACAGGTACTGCGGGGTGGCCTACCGCTTGAAAAAGGAAACGAAGCCCGGAGTAGAAATTCCAGGGCAGGGAACTTGAGGAACCATTGAAATCAGTAACATCTGCAAGAGGACAGAGCTATCTTCACGCGTGTACTTTTGACATTTCGCTGGGGTGCTTCTACAGGACTCGGACAGTCTCACTGACTTGATGCGCTCTGAGCTCTGTCCCAACAGCACAGCACAACGACTACTGCGGGCCCTTCGACCCCAACGTGAGCACCTATCGCAGACGGTAACACTGTTCAACTGCCGGACACGACAGGGCTCACATGGCGATGCGCACAGGCTTCGGTCCACCCGGGACGTAAGTCGACTTCATGTACTCCATCTCCTGGGTACTTCAATGAAACACCCATCTACTGTCCCCATGGTCAGACAACGCCCGGTCCGGTCCTGCTGTCGGACTTTCTCTGCAATCTGCATCCTGCCTGAGATTTTGGACAAGGCATGACAAAGCAAAACCTCCTTGTGCCACCGGGAGTCGCGGCATGAGCAGGACCAGCGGACTCATTGACAAAAGAGGGTGAATCAGACGGTGCTTTGCAAAGCGCGGCAACCAAGATGCTGGGTGCTGCCGCAAGCTTCACCTTCGTCATCTGCTTCTCCTGACGAGGAGCAGGGCAAGGGCTGGGTCGAAGATTAAATTGCTTTGTCCTGCCTCGAGCACTGCACGAGGCACCGCAGGATTCGTGACAAAGTCCACCTTACCCAACCTGTCGCGGTGGCTCTGCTCGATCTCTGGAACATCGCAGGTTTAACGGAGCGACACAGGCCATGCGCGATCGTGCGCGTGAAGACGAAGACCGCAAGGTCCTGCCTCGAAGTGGACGGGTTTGCGTAGCCGGCCTTCCGACGGAAACCATGGGAAACCCGCTGCACGAGTCCGAACCAATCAACTCTTCTCCCAAAACCCGTTGCGAGACCGCAAAAGTGCTCAGGGCGCCTGGGCCCCAGCAAAGAGGGCGCAGGCGACTAGGGCCAGCACCGGGGAAGCCCAGCTGGGATTCCACTCCGCCTCTGGCGTCGAAGCCTTCAGGGAACTTGGGTTTAGGGCTTGGGGGTTTCGGGGAGATGGTGCACTTCTTCGACTAGAGTCGCAACCCCGAGTTTGTTGCGCTAGTCCCAAACCCGCCACAGTCCTTTGCATCTCCGCCCTGGTGCACTATGTCGATGGTTGGATCTATGCTAGCATTTGCAGTATCGGGGGGGATACTGTAAAAGAGGGTCAAAAAGAGATGAGAACCCCCAACAAGAAGCTTGTGCTGAATACATGACACCCACATATACCATTTGTCCTGTTCACTGATCCCTGGACAAGACATGATACGGAAAAGCTCCCACCTCCGCGATCTCAGAGGCCCTTGTGGTCATGTGGCGGGGTGCCGAAATGGGTCCGGGTGCCGGGACGAAGGCGAAGGCGAAGCAGGCTGTCACCTGAACACGGCCCGCGAGCTCCAGGCCCTGGGGCCTGGAGCCTTCCTGGAGCCTTCCTACAAAAGCCTGGTCGAGGCAGCCGAGATGCAATGAAGAGAACCACGCTCATTGCACGGGCCATGTTGTTTGATTGAGGGAAAGGGGCGGTCGCGGAATTTTGCCGATGCCAAGGAGCCAAAAATGCTGCAAGCCCTGGTATAATACCATGCCTTCCTGGGAAGCTTTGTTTCAAGCTAAAACAGAAGTTCAACTGGATCAGGCCACCCTCAACTTGCCAAAGGCCCCGACGCCTTCGCATTCCGGGAGCAGCGAAAGCCTGCTGGTCTCAGGAATGATGATTTGGACTTTCAGTCGGATTGGTGCTTGCGCCCAAGCCAACCCATGGCCTGCACATCCAGTAGCTTCGCCAACCCCGCGACCTTGCAACGTGCCGCACCAGCGCTCACGTGGTGCGAATCTGTGCTTTTTTCCCTCTGAAGCTCCAGTGTCCACCTTCTTAGCACGAATGCTTGGACCTACTAGGAGCTAGGGCAGCTAGGGAAGCTGCAAGGCTTGCTCTCTCAATCTCATGGTGACATGGGTGCCCTGCCAAGCTCCGAACTTCTCCATGTCCTCGAGCATCTCTCGTGCACTGGGCCCATCGCCGGCATAAACATACGCTCGCAAGAGCTCCTGGTAGGTCAGTCCCGAGGGTTGGACGCCAGAGCTTCTCATCTCCTCAAGGATCTTCCTACACTGGCTCGGGTCACGTCGATGGCAAGAGAGCAGCCCTGTCCATGTGTCACATTCAGCTTGGATGTTGTAGTGGGGCAGCATCTCGAAGACTGACCTGGCCGTCTCTGCCAGCCCATCCTTTGCACATGAGATGATCAAGGCGTTGAAGTGATTCCTGTTCGGCTGCACACCTTTGGATGTCATATCCATGAAGAGCTCTCGCACAGAGGCATAGTCGCCAAGTCTGGCATAGGCCCACATCACACCAGCATAGCTTGATTCCCGGCTTGACATATTCGCCTCTGCAACAACAGCTTCGGGAATGCTGTCGAAAGTCTCTCTTGCTTTCTCGGCCATTTGGACCGTTCCATAAGCCGAGATCATGGTGTTGTAGGTTATGAGATTTGGTGATACCCCATTCCGCTGCATCTCTTCGAAGAGTTGCTCCGCTTGATGCACCCGTTTGGTGTCAGCGTACATCTTGATCATCGTCGTATAAGCAACGACGGATTTCCAGTCATGCTTCATGTCTGCCCAGAGCGCCTGAGCTTCCTCCGTCCAGCCAGCTTTGGCACAAAGATTCAAACCGACGCAATACTGTACTTCACCCTCTTTATCCAGTGTTCCGAAGAGCTGCCACGCTTCTTGGAACCGTCTGGCCTTGACGAGGCGATCAATCTGACTCGTCGCTTTCCTAACTTCGGCGCTGGCGGTGCTCTCCGCCGCGGGTCGCAACGTGCGCAAGTCTTGTGCTCTGGCAAAGTCGCGGCTGACCTTTAGGCTCTCCCTCTCCTGGCGTTTCAGCTGTGCCGCCTCGATGCTGACACCACGCTGCGCGCCTTGCTGTGCACGCAGTGCCGCGAGGGGGAAGGCATGACATCTCCGAAGCATGTCGAGTAAGTTGCTGTGAATCAGAATGGCATGTTGGATCTTGTGCAACAACGATCTATCGCGGACCCTCTCAAGCTTGCAGCAGAAATCAAGGACTGAGATGGTCCTACAGTACACCTTGAAGAGGCTCCCTGATCCTGCAGGCGTCAAAACTGCGGTGGATTCGGTAGACTGAAAATGCAACATCTTCCGCGTAGTGTTCTAAGGTGGCCTCTAGATAGCAGATGGTACAGAGTCACTGAGCTTCCAGGCCACTGCAACAGCGCAGGTCACAGCGAGAGGCAGAGCCAGGGGCGAGCGGCGCCTACAACTCGCTGGAATCCCACATGTGATGGATTGGGTTTTCAAGGGACCACGACCCTCCACATAGTCGCACAACGGAGGTGCCTACGACTACACACAGACATTCTAGTAGTCGACATCTGCACCTCCTCCTCAACAACTACCACCACCATCGCACCAGCTGAAGTCGCACGATTGTCTTAGATCTCGTACCCTTCCAATGCGTTCTCTGCATGCCCAAGAGATGACATATGCTTTATCTGATGCCTCAAACTGCCCATCCGAAGTCCTGAGAAGAGCATGGCATGCGGAGCTGAACGTCCTGAACACCTCACATCACCCCTGATCGCTTTGCAACTTGCCTCTGTTTTTTCTGCTCTGAATTGTGCGAAGTCAGGAGTGAACAGAGGTTGTCGTGTCCCTGACCCCGCCTTTCTCGAGCATAATCACGCTCTGCCATTTCTTCCAGCTGCTTGTTGCACAGAGTTCCTAATTCCAGCCCTTCTCTTTCCATACTTCCTGATGTGAGCAGGGCACTGAGCTCAAGCCTGCGTTCAAGATTGGCCTATGCATGTTCGAATGGCTTTCCGGAGACTCCATGACATGCTGAAGTTTGAACCGAGAAAATTGAGGCAGAGTAAGAGCGCACAGAGCTTCAGCCCTGACGGCCTGTGACGGAACTACAGTCGCGGGTCCAATCGCGCTCCCAAGCTATTTCTCCACAGTCGCCGTGGGGCAAGGCAGACGTCAAAGTGATCTCTGCCCCGCGCTGTGCTGTACAGAGGGCGAGCTGGTGTCCGAACTCGGCAGGCAGGGAGGCCGCGGGTCGCTGTGGGTCTGCGCACGGGTTCAGGGTGCCGTGCTACGCTGAAGCTCACGCTAGGAGGCCTTCGAAGGTCAAAGCTAAAGCTGGCATCACATACAGTAAAGTGCACATGTGCCAGGCGGGTATGGTCTGCTAGGAGTGCTGTTGCAGAGTGTTTCGCTGTCGGTTCGGCAACGAGCTTTTTGCTACAGAAAAGCAACAAACTGAAGCACTGGCCGAAAACTATGGTTTCCTCTGTTCAGGAGTATCAGCAGCAGCAGTGGCTCTGACGTCTTGCCCTGTCGGACAAACTTTTCTTGGATCGAAGAGCTACGGACTCGCAAAGTGTGTTTGGATGAGAAACATCAGCAACTTCCTAGGATCCCACTTCAGAACCAACTCTACGGACATCTGCTTCGTTGCAGTGAAGGGTCTTGCTTGCAGGCCCCTTGTTCGCAGGCCCCCAGCGGCATTGCGACCGTGTAAACGCCCCTGGGAGGAACAGTGAGCGTCTCCTGCCGAGCGCCAACCGCGTCTGTTTCAGATTGACAAGTTTGTCAGCCCAGAACCCGTTGTTTGGATGCTTGGAACGCCCACACAAACCAAGTCAATCACGAATTCCTACAAAATCAAGCGCTGACGAGTACGTCTCTTGAACGGCCGCTGGACTGGTGAGACTCCGCTCGGAAGCAACAGGCGAAGAGGGAGACAGGAAGTCGCTGGGCCGCCTTATCCTTTAAAAGCAGTCTTGCTCTCCCTTCTTCGATTTATGGTTGCTTCCGCTGCGGCGGCTGCCAAGTTGCCCTCGCTGGTAGGGGGGATGCTGCTGGCAGTAAGAACAAAAACATGCTTGCCGCACCTCGTGCACGCAATACATGAAGCAGACGAGGTGCGAATTCTGTCTGGCTCAAGCCAAGCCAAACTGTTATTTCCACGATGCTGAATGGAGATCTCTCCAGCAGAAAAACATTCCTGGGCATTCGGATTCCTTGCTCTCCTGCGTCAAGGGGTGTGACCCATGGCGGTCACTGCCACACCTGCCGAGGCTAGAGTTTTCGCCTTGAAGCCTTTGGCACGAAGCAAGCACGCACTCCCTCACTGCTAGCAGAAGGTTTGGGACTCACTGGCGGACCTTCTCTTCAACATCGCTCTTGTGGTTTTGGGCCTCACCTGAAGCAGAGCAAACTCTGGCCGCATCTTGAAGACCATGAGTCTGCCTTGTACCTAATGTGCTGCCAAGTCTCAACTCTGCATCACCTGACAGAATCGCAGCCGCTCTACATAGGGGGGGTCTAGAGGAGAAGATCCAGGAACAAATCGCCCAAAACACGACCTTCGCCATGATGCTGTTGGTCATCTTGGTACGTCGGATGGCGCGCCTCGGCTCCGACGTCTCTCGAACCGTTTGTTACTAGCACCTCCCTCTTCGACGAGCTCGGGCAATGCACCGGTGTTTCATAATATTCTCTTCAGCGTCGACTTCATGCATCTCCTATGTGAGTTGCTCTGGATCTGCTCAATTCTTTGTGTACCCAATATTGGATCGATTACTCGCATCCTTCGCAACTTTCAGACGCGACAGGGTTGGGAAATGGTGCGTTCGCAAGACCTCACCCGACTTTCGAGCTGCACCACGCGTCGTGAAGTTTTTCTTCACACCGAATCCGTATGCTATAGCTGCTATGTGGCCTTTCGCGATCCCTATTCCGTGCTCCAGGCTGCGCAGGCGGCTGCGCTGGGATGGGCCTTGGCTAGCACTGCAAGCTTCCCTGTGCCGCTCTCGTTGTACCTCAGCCCACGCTTAGACAGAAGCCCATGCTCCGGTTCGGCCGTTGGCTGTTCGTGGCGAATCATCCTGAGATTGCATGAACCCATGGCAGCACACGGGAAGATGAAACCTCGCAACGTGCAAGATCGTGCAAGCGAGATGCTGAAGCAAGTGCTGACCGGCCATCCTTACCACATGCGACATGCATCTATGCAATGCAACGATGCCATGCAGGAGGGACAGGCCCAGGAAGCAGAATTCCACTTCTTGTCGAGGTGCTGCCCTGAGAATTCCGGTGTGATTTCCGGATCCGGCTTCTGCTGCAGCATTTGCAGAATCGGGCTGGTCCTTCGACGAGCCGCACAATGGTCTAGAAGCCAGCAATCCAAATTCAACTCCCGTCCTGGCAGCCTCTGCAACATAGCCGTCGGGGGAGCCCTCTCCAGACTTCAAGCTCACTAAGCACCGGCAAAAGCTGAATCTACTTCGCTTCGCTCCAAGCGGGTGACGGCGGACGATCCCAAGCATTCCGATGCAACGCCGCATCTAGAAGGCCTCTGCACCACTTCGGCGGCGAAGCTTCTCCTGTAATCTGGAAACTTTAGCTGCACGGAGACCAGGTGATTCAAGCCTGAAGTGCCTGAAGGACCTAAAGTTTCCTAAAGCCCTTTCTCAGCCGTTGAAGAGCAACCATGATGTGACTCTGCCTCGCACAACTGCTTGCAGCCCGCCTTTCCATTGCCACGCCGAAAGTGGGCATTCCGAGGTGAGTTCTGCACACAAGTTCTCAACGGCAACGATCACAGCGAGTTAGAAGCATTTTGAAGCTTCAGCTGGAGCCAGCACCCCCTGGAACCGCTACCTACATGAAGGACTGAGGCCATCAAGCGGCAAGGATCACACGGAAAAGCTCCTGAGGGCATGGTGTCTGCCGCCTTTCAGGGGCCGTCGCTACTCCGGGCCACGCCTCCCCCTCTCCCTGTGCCGCGCCATGTTCCTTGCGGGCACAAGGCGTGTTTGATGCACCGTCACTCCACACTTGCGACTTGCGGCCGCTTGTCGCAGCTAATGCCTTCGAATTTCTCCAGACAGTTTGCAGGAATCAGCGGAGGCAAAGCGAATGCAATACTGGACAGTTGGAGTGAGTGGGTTGGAAGGTGTGACATCGGCCATCGCATGTACGAAGACACTGAACTCAAAACTCTTGTCCGCCCCGACGAAAACCCCCCCGAACTGCGGGGCTCCTCATCAGTGCTAGAAGCGCAGCTGGCAGCAGTGCTCGCCTCGCGCTGCTGGACCGGATTTCCACAGAAAGGCGGCTGCACAGCTCCCCCCCCTTTAAACTTCGGCAACTAGAGATGCAACTCTCCACGCAACACAACACGACACATAGTAGCACAGGTCTTCGCGTGTCTATGTACCTGGGACCTTCTGGAAACTCCGGATCCATACTCACTTGTGGCCCCATGGATCACCATCAACCCGAAGTTTCAGCAAGATTGGAGTGTCTCAAGAGCCAAATCTTTAACGAGGGTCGTTTGCAAACCCAACCCCAAAGAACGCAGCCGAAATCCCTTCGCTTCCGCTCGCACCTCCGAGAGGCTATGCTGCCGGATATTGATCAGGTTCTCGGCCTCGTGGCGATGGGCCGCCTGCGATGGCCAGGTTGAGAGCTCGGCTGCGGGAATCCAGCGATTCGCTTCGAGACACGTCTCGACGAGCTCGGGGCTGAGCTTAAGATGCCATGAACGGCGTCCAAAAGCTTCTGCAGCCACTCTTTCTCGCGTGGACAAACCGCTCGCAACGCTTTCTTACACTGCGAAAGCAGATCTTCTTCTGCTTCACCGCAATCGTGCAAGTTCTGTGGTGATCGTGGTGCTGGCCTGTACATTTTGTTACAGCTTTCGTTGACCTGCTGTTTCCGCAGATGTGCAAAAGTGTCGTAGTGTTGTTCTTCTGCCTGTACACTCGGTCAAAACAGTTTCCTGAGACCGATCTTGATCCGACCCATACCTGTACCATGGAGCCGATTTGCAGACCTCGACTAGAGCAGCAAGCGACTGGTGTTGGTCGTGTTGTCATCCACGGTCGTAGTCGTGGTGTTGGCATCCATGGTCGTTGTGGTGACGTTGTCGTCCATGGTCGTCGTTGTAGTCGTCACTGTCGTCATGTTGTCGGCCATGGTCGTTGTCACCTCCGCAGTGTCTGTGCTATCCTCGCTGCAGCCCTGGAGGAACAAGGCCAAAAGTGCCATCAGGACTCCAAGACCAACTGCGCGAACGGACATCATGGCTGGTCCAGCACACGGGATGCGACGCAAAAGAGCTTGGTCGGACTCGGGGCTATCTTGCAGCAAAATGCTACGCATGTTCACCGACATGGTGCCTGTCGTCGCTGGACACTCATGCCTTCTTCCGAAACAGATGCACATAAAGCAGGCCTTGCACCCCGACCTGCGCAGCTCTTCAGGTACAAATTTTGGAATTCTCGCGCGACGAAACGGTGTCTTACACTGCGAAAGCAGATCTTCTTCTGCTTCACCGCAATCGTGCAAGTTCTGTGGTGATCGTGGTGCTGGCCTGTACATTTTGTTACAGCTTTCGTTGACCTGCTGTTTCCGCAGATGTGCAAAAGTGTCGTAGTGTTGTTCTTCTGCCTGTACACTCGGTCAAAACAGTTTCCTGAGACCGATCTTGATCCGACCCATACCTGTACCATGGAGCCGATTTGCAGACCTCGACTAGAGCAGCAAGCGACTGGTGTTGGTCGTGTTGTCATCCACGGTCGTAGTCGTGGTGTTGGCATCCATGGTCGTTGTGGTGACGTTGTCGTCCATGGTCGTCGTTGTAGTCGTCACTGTCGTCATGTTGTCGGCCATGGTCGTTGTCACCTCCGCAGTGTCTGTGCTATCCTCGCTGCAGCCCTGGAGGAACAAGGCCAAAAGTGCCATCAGGACTCCAAGACCAACTGCGCGAACGGACATCATGGCTGGTCCAGCACACGGGATGCGACGCAAAAGAGCTTGGTCGGACTCGGGGCTATCTTGCAGCAAAATGCTACATTCACCCAGCAGCTGTGACTCTGCATCCTTCCCCTTCCCAATAAAAAGAGATGCTTGCAGCAATCAGGGTCCCCGCCTCCATGACGGCAGGATGGGCAGGGGGCAGAGCCTCTTGCTCCTCGGGACAGCTTTGCAGGAGATGCTCGAAGACCTCAGAGGGCAGCCCAGCTCTCTCTCCTCTCGGGAAGTGTTGTGCAATCCCCTGCTTTTGGGAAGAGGGCTGGGCCGGACACCTTGATTGTTGTCACAGTGCGCACGGGGCTGGACGCAAGGTCAGCTCCAGCATACTGGGTCTCCTGAGATCCGGTGCTCTACAGCCTTGCACGTGTACGCCACAGCAAGCAGAAAGGCGGCGCTCCTCAAGCGGGGTGCCCAGGCCTGCAACGCAGGGACGCAGCGCACAGCACCACAAAGGCCAAACGCGGAAGGCGCTTGGGCCACCACTCACCGGCTCTTTGGCTTGCAGGCGACCATATGTCTCCTGCAAAGCTCCTCGTAGTTCCATCTCCTGCCAATCAGGAGCAGGTTGGGTTTCGGGGATTCAACACAAATGCAAAGACTCAACAAGTAGACTGAAGGCCTTTCACCCTGCTTGGCCGAACCTACACCCACTCCCAAACTGACCAATGAAGCAGTCAAACTTTACCTTACAGTATGTGAGCACACAACGAGAGCTAGCCATGGTGCCCATGATGCTGGTGATGACAGGAGATGCAGCGAGGAGAAGAAGGATCAGGTCTGCTCGCACCAGCATCACCATCGTCATCATCATCATCATCATTCTCACCATCATCAGCAGCAGCAGCGCCATCCCTAGGGGCATCTTCCCCACCGTTTTTGTCTTCTGGTTGTCATCGTGGTCATCATTGGGGTCACCCTCAGATCTTTTCCCTACCATTTGCCATCGTCAGCGGCAGCATCATCAATATCATCGTCTCCTTCTCCTTTTTCATCATATCCTCCTCCTCGTTGCCGTCGTCATCCTCATCATCATCCTCGCCGTCGTCATGGGTGTCGTCGTCATCATCATCATCATCACCATCATCATCATCAATGTTGCCTTCCTCTGCTTCACCGACAACAAAAGGATCGTGGCAATCGCATCTGCGACAGCTTTTGCGCGAAATAGCTTTTGCGAAGCAATTCGCAAAAGTCCCGTAGCGGGGTGGTCACAAGCCTTATCTTTTTTGCTCTGTTACCACTCACCGGAGCATGAGCGGTCGGTCGGTCGGGTCACACGCCAGGCGGCACGAGTGGGCGAACATAAACCTTGACTGCGAAACCGCGAGACGCGATATCCTATAGACACTGGGCCAACAGACTCACCTACCTCTCGCAAGTCAAACGGTCATGGCCTTGGGAGGGACTGCTGTTTCACTTTTCGTTCTTGAAAGCTAACATGCAGACGTATAGCTTCTACCTAGATCCCAACTACCCTCAATGACAGCCAAAGGACCATACTTTTCGGCAGCCCGGTCGTTGCAGTCAGTAGTTAGCATGACCCGCCACTACCTGCAAATGCAGCGATCCTGCGCATCGCCGAGCACGCAATTGAGGTTGCGTGTCTCGTCGACGGGATCCTCAGGCTCAGCTTAAGGCTTAAGGCTTCAACAGGGCTTGGATCTTTGCGAGCTCCTCCACGTGCAGTCGTCGGAAATTCCTGGTCGATAACACGGCCATGTTACATCGCCCCTCTAGTGCTGATGGTTGCAGCGGAACCCTGACTCTGATTGCACTGACATCCGGCCTTCCCTTCAGTTTCATCAGATGAGTCTCAGATGCGTCCAGGCGGTTTGGAAGACGAACAGAAACGACCTGGGAACAATGCCACGGCACGGCACTGGCAGACTGGCAGATTCTGGCACAGTGGGAATCCGCAGCGCCCGGCCTCGGAGCCCCAGCTGAACTCCTCGAAAGGCTGGCGGCTAGCACGCAGTGCTCACACAGCGCACGTCGAGCAAGCCCTTTGCCCCGCCCGTTCCCCCAAACGGTCCAGGCTGTAGAAGTTGAAGAACCGCAGGACAAATTGTCCCAGGCTGAGATTGCCTCGGGATGCGACTCGTCTGGACACGGGACATTACCCGGGCCTAGCCAGTCACCCAGTACCAGTTTGGGTCCACGAACGACGCCTGGGCCTCCCCGCATGACCAAGAGCTGCGGGCAGCCTGGAGCCCCAGGGAGGTTGACATCGAATTACCACATCATCGCATCACGGCACCACCAGGTGCGCGGAGCGCCTCCACCTTGGCCCCGACGTCGACGTGGCTGTCGTCCTGATCTTCTTCTCTGTGACTCTGTGGAGTGCAGCACTCTTTCTCCGAGGATCCCTGCCTTGAAAGCTTGCGGGGGCAGCATGGGCAGGCTGATCTTTGGGTGCACCTCAGATAGTACGTACGGGTGCACCCAGCATCGAAAGAGTAGCGGCGTAGCATGCAAAGATGGGGCCTGCATGAAGTAGATGGCCATCAGCGTCAGGGCGTAGGACGACAAGTGTGAGCGAGAAGCACCACAAACTCCTCTGTCCTGGCAGGCTTGCAAGAGCTTGCAAGCTGAGCAGTGCTGAGGACGAGAAATCAACGTGAGATCTCGTACGATACCAACAGCCAGGCGGAGAGTCGAGTCTTGGAGCACGGCAATCCAGTGCAAACGATGCCTTCGCCCACAATTTCACCAGGATCACCAGATCCCGCACCCTGTCATCCAGGGTGGAGTATGCCTGGCACGCTCATAACTACCAACAAAAGCATCGCTTTTCATTGCCCAAGTCGGGCCTTCAGCAACTTGGTATTCTGCAAAGGTAACGTATTGTGGCACGAGAGGTCCACCTGAAGCGCTCGTCTTCTCCGATCCACTCACTAGCCACATCCGCATCACGTGATGCTGCATGGCCGCAGTTTCTTCTGTTCCCTGCCTCCAACTTGCCCTCAAAGCACAGCTTCAAGATGGGCACGCGAGCATGTAAAACCTGAGCGTGGAAGCGCAGCATGATCACCCTGGATCATGCGGGAACCGTTGCCCGTCGCCTCCTGCGCCATGTCAAACGACTTGTGTTTGCGCAACAACGGCGCGAGACGCTCACCTCAGAGAACTGAGCGATGCGTCTGAGTCTTCGCGATTCTTCGCGCAGTCTTTGCAGGCGACTAGGGGCCCCCACTCAGAACTTCAGCTGCAGGCTGCTGTTGCTCTGGTTCCTGTGGTCCGCGAACTCCCAAAGACCTTGCCCCTTGCAGTGAAACATGACCTAAACTCGGCTCCTTTCCCTCCTCGGGAAGCTCATAGCACGTTGCATCCAGGTCCGAGAACTGCAGTGCCATACACCGCACGTCTCGATGAGGCACTGGATGTCACGGTTTTCACGTCCTGCCTTTGTACCAAAGCCGTTGGCGGCACTGCCAAAAGGGCTAACCTGGCACGAGTACGAAGGCAAAAGGATGCAAAATCTGAGAATAAGTCCAGCCGTGGGAACACGCCAATTCGGGCCCAATGTGGTAACAACTTCCTCGCCGGGCGCTGCATTTCCATAGTTTATATACCATGACACATGCCCGCCCCTCCTCCAGAGCGAGAACACAGCGATTCATGCGCTCCCTCACCTTGCGGGTGGACATGAAGAGTTGATAGCGAGAGGGAGGGAGAGAGAGAGAGAGAGAGAAAGAGAGAGAGAGAGAGAGAGAGAGAGAGAGAGAGCGAGCGAGCGAGCGAGCGAGCGAGCGAGCACTCGCCAGTGTAGCAAGGAGAGAAACCACGGGCTGAGAATGGGCTGGGTCAGATTCAGGCTTCGGATGCAAAGCCCTCACTCCGGCGATCTACACAGCTCGGTTCTGACCTCCGTAGTCATCCTGTACTCCTTCAGCCTGGCATGTG
This sequence comes from Symbiodinium sp. CCMP2592, assembly GCA_905221615.1. NCBI lineage: Eukaryota > Dinophyceae > Suessiales > Symbiodiniaceae > Symbiodinium > Symbiodinium sp. CCMP2592. The sequence continues at coordinate 47,911 of CAJNDT010000670.1, read as the reverse complement.
GCATGGGGCGCTTTGCAGCGTAGCTATGCAATGCGGTGCAATGCGCTCTCGCTGCGCTCTCGCTTGCCTTGCTCTGGCCTCCTGTTCCAGACAGCAGGCGTGCAGCTGCCTTCCAACAAACAGGAGGAGAGGTCCGGTGTGAAACGGCTACAAGTAACGGCTAAGGAGTCTAAAGCCACGACCCCAGGGCCCGAGCGCATTTCGGCGGCCGGCATGGGCAGAGCTAAGCATCGGAGTTGGGGCGGCCTCCCAGAGTTTCCGAGACCCCAAGCGCTCCTTCTAGGGACCACTTCCTGGGACCACTTAGGTCCCTGCCTTTAGCTGCGGGGATCGCTGCGGGGGCCGCTTGAAATCACGGATGTCCCTTCGAGAAGCCTCGGGACATCTCGGAGCGGTAAGAAGAAAAGTCGCTCTTGCAGGGGAGGATGCGCCCAACTCGGCGCCTGACAGGGACGGCCTCAGCAGGTGTGTTTACGCGAAGTTTTGCCAGCGCCAAAGCCGCAGAAGATCGCTAAAGTCTTAACTGCCTGCCGAGTGCATGGCAGCCATAGCTGGGGCACTTATGCCACTGGCAAGCGTGCGCCGTGCCTATGTACACCTGTTCGCAGAGGGAGCCCTGTGTCTGTTGAAGATTTCCAGGCACATATCAACAAAGAAGCTGAGGTGCGCACCAGATTCCGGCTACTGCTGTAGCAACAAAATACTGAATGGCCAATACAAACAGGCCTAACTGGAATGGATTTGAATAGATATCTACCAAAGCCATACAGAATCGGAAGCCAATTCATGTGGTGATGTGAGAGAGATGCGAACGCAAGCTTAGTGCACACCTAGGGATGGGCATGGCATGTGCAAGCGAGCGCATGAGGGATGCCCGGAAAGTCCAAGCGATGCCGCTAGTGCATGATGCATGATGCGACACGTGGTTGTTGCATGGGAGCGACTATGGGAGCCACTCCGTCCATGGGGGCCTCAGAGCAGGGCGGAGCGGCGAACTGTGCCACTCAAGTGCACCAGACTGTCAGCGGTGCGACTTTCTGAGGTCGCAGCATCGAGCGCCTTTTCACAGCCCCGAGTAGCCCTTTGCAACTGAGCCACATCAAGGCCGGGCGGAGGCCGGGCGGCGTTGAGGCGGCGTCGGCACTGCTTCTGCTCAGCAAAACCACGGTAGTGCGAGGAACCGCCCCACTTCCTCTTTTTTGCGGGCGAAGGCAGAGTGCCGGTCACAAGTGACTGGGCCCAAGCATGGCGTCACAATGTGCTTTATGGACAGGCGAGCGGAGAGCGCGAGAGGGCGCGGGAGAGCGCCAGAGGCTGGACAAGCTCTTCAAGGGCTGCCAGCCAGTGCAGGATCTGGGGAAAACGCAGCAAAGCTCAGCAAGGAAGGAGACCCCACGTCTAAACAGCACAGCTACCTGCAAGCCCCCGTCAAGCCCCGGCCCGCTTCGAAATGGCGTGCCATGAGCGCACCAGTGTTTGCACACAATTTCAGGGAGGGTCCCCCCAAAAAAGGGTTAAAGTTAAAGCTTCCGGAAATCGGTTCCAAGTAAATCAACACGGAAAATGCAGAAACCAATTCAAACGACTTCTGCTGCAGCACTGTGCAGGCATGCGCTGTCTGACAGCACATGAGGTGCATGTCGAATTTGAGGGCTGCCAGTACAAACCTCATCCAGCGACGCTTTCAAGGACAAATGGCTTTCTGAAAAGGGATGAAGCATTCTGACTTTCATCAAAGATGTAATCAAACAACTTCAACTTGCTCAAGCGGGATCCTAAAGACAAACAAGCTGCGCTAAATTCCTGGACTGCTTCTCTCATTCTATATCTCTCTTCCCTCTTCGCGAAAAATATTCCTCCTGTATCTGAGCACGAAACCTCAGCGGCATCCTTGACCTAGGCGGATCACATTTGATGCACTGCAAGAAGACGTCAGTGACGTGCTGTGCAAAGAAGACGTGGAATGAACTTGAAGATGTCGTGGGTGTGGGGGGGGGCCTGGAGCCTCCGTGGAGCTCTGGGCCTGGGCGTCGCCAACGCAGACACGACCGAATGTCGATCCTATTGTTAAGGTCATACGTCATAAGATAGTCTTAAGCGTACGGGCGTCTGAAGGCGTCAAGTGGGGTCACGGGGTGTCACGGACGTCGTTCGGGACGACAGCCACCCTGACTGCGACTGGGTATGCCTCCTCGGACGCTGGAATCACGAGGAGCCAAGCTGTGAGACGTCAGATTTCAGGTAGGAGCATGAAAGCAGTTAAAGCCGGTACGACCGTCGGCAGCTCTATAGCTTCATGGCGAACTGTTTTATGAAGACCTGTTCTATGACCGCTGTCCCAAATGGCCACTCGACGGCGTTTTGAGTATGGGTTTGGCGCACCATCCCACGATAGGTGCTCGCAAACACCGCCAGAGCATGCACGGTTGGCGGAGCCTCTAGTGCAGATCCTCGATTGGGGAGGTGTACAGTCATCTCCTTAGATTCATCATCCATGCTGAGCACCCTGAGGCCAAAATGGCGTCCGTGCGACCGTGTTCGAAGCGGCAGGGATCCAGGGCAGGAGACGGCAACAACAATAAAAGCAGTAACAGCAAGAAACACCCATTGCCAGGCGGGAACATGTAATTCGCGAGTAAACGCACATCATCTGCACATAGCGCCCGAGGGAAACGCCAGGCATACTGGGAGGAAGAGATCTCCGAGATCTTGGCCTTTGGCCTGGCGGAGCGGCGGAGTGCAGGCAGCAGGCTTGCGCTTACGCTTGCGACGAGCACATGACTGCAAGCGAACAGAAATCCCAAGTCCTACTCGCAAGGCTGGAAAGCGACTTGAACTTTAAACTCTAATCTTATGCATGCAGCTAGGCGCAAACTCAATACTCCTGAACATGCTTGGAAGAGCAGATGATGTTTCGCATAGGTATGCATAGGTCTTACCATTGAACTCGGGGGATAAGGCTTTCAAGCATGGACCTTCAACGAATTGTGCCTCAGGCAAGGGTCTTCGCGATGGACACGCACAAAGAGATTGATATCGCACAAGCACGTAGTGCAAATTCAGCATGGGCCACTTCTCAACACCGTATATAATATTGTCATGAGACGACTGCACCGGTCAAACAGATGCATTGCCTCGTGCTTCGGGGAGGTCAGTACATCAAACCTTGCCACGGTCGCCAAACCGAAAAACACTGGCATGTCAGTGGCACTTCATTCTGGATCCATGTTGTAACGGCAGATGCACAGCAAGGCAGTCACACGAGAATCCATACGGCCGCCAAGCACATACAATCCGAACCTCCCAAGGCCCTCGCAAGGATCACGTCGTGCATTGTGCCCGTGCTGTTGCCGGTGCCACAAAAGCCATTATCCAACACCTGTCAAGCTCGTCTTGGATGGCAAACACCGCCCCGGCCCGACGCCCCGTGCTAGGGTCCCCACTTTGAAATAGCCATGGTGGTCCAGCACCTTGACTTTGGAGGAACGTGCTTGCCGTCGCGAAACGAGAGCTGAGGTCACAGCATCGGCGTCTTGCCTCGGCCCGCGGTGTCTTCAGGGAAGCGCGGGCACAAAGCGAGTGCCCGGCGGAAAGTACAGCCCATCTGCACAGCTCAGATCTTCTCCAGCCGGAACTCCAACCTTGCAGGGAGAGCAGAGGGAAAACTGAACCACGCGTGCAGGAAGACACAGAACAGCCGACACGAAAGGATGCCGAGCCAAAGACACACTCCCTGTACAGACACATCACGCCATTCAGGTAGTCACCATGCCTGATGGGATCAGAGCATCCAGATCAGCACAGTGCAAAGCACCCTATCACAAAACCTTCCAGAACTTGCCGTCTAGAAGCGGAAACCAAAGCTCTGTTCCGACATGGTGGTATCCACCCAACCTCGTGACCATGCGTGGACTCTCTGCGCCAGGCTTTGCACACCGAGGGCCATGCTTGTCGTCCACACATCCTCGCATCGAGCCCACCACCCTCGGCAACTTGGGATTTCAGGAACCACAAAATGCTCTATTCTTAGCCGGTCTGACCCAGGTGTTGCTGGCATGCGAATCATCTGACAAAAACCAAGCCAGTGCCGTGAAGGTATGCCTGAAGGCTACAGTACCAGCCCTGTCGCTTTCTCGACTTAGCTGAAGATCGAACGGGACGAGGAGTGTGACAGGGACGCATGGCGCTCGACGAAAGTCGAAAAGGCACGACCGGCCCTGTATTCTGTGCTTTTCTATCCGCTGCTCAGTTCCGTCTCGGCAACAGCGGAGCATCAAGATCCGTCCGCGGGAGGGTCATGTCCTCGCAGCCAGCATTCCGAGAAACTCTTTCCGACAGTGGGTTTGATGTCGACCGTTGCTGGATATCCGGTTGCTCCACCCATGTCTGTGAACTGTCTGCTACCCCAGCGGGCCTTGGGACGTCGCCGCACAGCCAGCGGAGCACACCTTCGGCATTCCAGCATTCCACGGCTTGGAGTGCCCAAAGCAATCCACAAACAGTTGACTTGGGACGGCCTAGGGCCAGCCCCGCCCCGGCGGCAGAGGCGTTCACTCGCAACTGAAGGACCTCGGGCATCCTCCCTCCGCATGCCCCAATGTCTGCGAGCAGAAGTGCGAGCATCCAGTCACAACTGTCGCAACCACAACTGACCTTTCAAGTGCGAGGGTCGTTAGGGCCAGCCATGAGCTGGTACGTCAGCTCCTGGGGCACATCACGCCGCCGGTGGCCCTGGAGACATGCTGAAGAGCAAGCGAGCGACACATGGACGTGGACTCTTTGCGGCTCTTGCGTTTGCCTCTGCTTCCCCCGCCTCCTCTCTCGCCGGACCAGGTGCAGCAGAGGTGCAGAAGACCTCCTTCCACAACCTCCCAAAAGAGTCAAAGACAATTGTGCTGGGTGGCCGATTAGCATCCGCCTAGTTATGACTACACTACAGCAGATGCATGTGCGGCAAGCTGACGAGGTGCTTTTGCCTGCGCTTCTGAAATCCGGCACAGGTCGCGAAAGCACTAGACGTGCAATGACAAGCGCCCTACAGTTCCAGACCAGCATGGCCTCTTGATTTAGAGGCCAAGCTGTGCTGGGAGATCGGTGAACTTCTCTCCGAACGTAGCCTCCTGAACGCACAGCCCGATGGTCGCCATCATGGCAAGGCGTCCGTTGTTCAGCTCCTTGGTCTTCATCTCATCCATGTTGGTAATTCCAAGTGTGCCAGCGAAGGATGCGGGGTCCCCGAAGTCACCCGGGGCCTTGGCGTAACCATCCGCCCAGGGACCAAGCTCCAAGAAGCCACAGAAGAACGTCAAGGCCACGCAGCCCTTCTCGCCGATGGGGCTTGAGAAGCCTGCGGCCCCGGCCCCCGCGTTCAGGGGAGTGGCCCAGTGTGCGGCGAAGGATCCCAAGATGGCGAGCATGGCCACGCGCCCGTGCTTCACTTCCGCGGCGCGGAACTTGTCGAACCGCTCTTGGGTGCCACTGAGACCCAGCGGGTCGAAGTAGCCGAGAGGAGCGGAAGCACCAGGCTGGCTGGCACCATCGAAGGCCCGGCGAGCGCTCAGGTTCATGCGCTGGCTCGTTCGTGTTCGGGCCAGCGACACACCGCAGAAGCCGCTGGAGGCGCGGGCCACCTGCTTCGGTGCCACTGCGAACTGAGCTACGGCAGAGCTCCCGGTGTAGAGCTCGGCACTGACGATTCCCAGCCAAGCGAACATGGCAAAGCGTCCGTTGTTCAACTCTCGGTTGCGGATGTCGTCGGTGACGTTGCCCTTGGCCAGGTTCAGGGGGTCACCGTAGTCACCTGGGCTCTCAGGGTCCTCCTTCCAAGGGCAGAGGCCAAGCTCAAGCATGCCGATGGCGACGAAAACAATCCACAAGCTCTGTGCACCTGGCTCCGACCACTGAGCGGCCAAACCAGAAGGCACGAATTCGTAGCCTGGCAGCTTGTAGACACTCTGCACGAGCAAACCCAGAGCTCCCATCATGGCTGCACGGCCATGCTTGATCTCGCAACCACGCAGGCGCTTGAACTCCGTCTCATCCACGCCTTTGGTGAAGCCAGCCGGGTCGAAAAAGCCGAAAGGTGGCGTGACGCCGACTTGCGAGCTGGCATCAAAAGCCTGGCAAGCGACAGCAGAAGCAGAGCGGACAGGCTTTTTGGCAACAAGGGATGCCACTGCCGCCGCACCCAGCACGCCAGCTGCACCAGCTGCGCAGGTGGAAGCAGATGACGATGCCCTGGAGGATGGCTCTGCCACGGTGCCGATTCGCAGCTGCTTCTGGCCGGGCGTTGACGGTGCTGCTGGGGAAAGGAAGGCAGGGGCCAAAGCTAGGCCCCCAAGGGCCACTGCGGCACTGACGCGGCTCATGGCTCTCGGCTTCACCGATCTTGGGAGCTTATCCAAAAAGCCGAGACGGCTGCAGCCACTTCGGTCTTGATGAGCTGTGCCTTCATCGGCTTCCCATCATCCTCTCTCCCTTCAAACCTGCTCCAGCCTCAAGGCACTGGCGCCACAGTCACACGAATCTGCAACGGCCGCCTGCGTCACGACGTAAAGGGCAGGCTGTCGGAGGTGTTGGAGGGGCATGCACGACCTGCTTGAACTTCAGACCCCAACTTGCCCGACTTGCCCCGATGTGCATGCAAGACACGCGTTAATCCTGGAATCCCTCGACAACTCTCCAAGAAAGTTTGCTGTGTATCTAGTGTGCAAAAGGACGAACATTGCATTCATCACCGGCCAAGATCGGTGGTGTCTCTACCATGAAGCACGCTCAGAGGCATCGGGACACAAAACCATATCCTGACACCGCATCAACTGCAAACACACACCCATTCAACATCCATTGAGTTTCAGCCGCCACTCATGAAAATTACATTGCCCGTTCACAACATGCCACAGCAATGAGAGTCCGCCTGTCGCGACACAGACATGTTTGATGATCCTCCATGAGGCCGCACCTAAAGTGGAGCCAAGCACGAGCCATCCGGCATCCATGCAGACACGAGTTCGTGGGCACCTTGAATTTCACGGAGACATCTGCCGCTGCGAGATGCCGCAGTCCTGACACGAATCATCAGAACAAGAAGCTGTCACAGAGTGGTGCCACCATCCTTCCGTTGCAAGCATTCTATATTATGGCATTTCAAAACATCGTGACGGCAGGCTCGCTCTCGCTCTTTTTCCCGCACTCCCGCACTCCGCACAGCTGCCACAACACTGCAAGGGCAAGGGGTTCTTCTCCAGCCGTTTAGAGGCCAAGCTGTGCTGGGAGATCGGTGAACTTCTCTCCGAACGTAGCCTCCTGAACGCACAGCCCGATGGTCGCCATCATGGCAAGGCGTCCGTTGTTCAGCTCCTTGGTCTTCATCTCATCCATGTTGGTAATTCCAAGTGTGCCAGCGAAGGATGCGGGGTCCCCGAAGTCACCCGGGGCCTTGGCGTAACCATCCGCCCAGGGACCAAGCTCCAAGAAGCCACAGAAGAACGTCAAGGCCACGCAGCCCTTCTCGCCGATGGGGCTTGAGAAGCCTGCGGCCCCGGCCCCCGCGTTCAGGGGAGTGGCCCAGTGTGCGGCGAAGGATCCCAAGATGGCGAGCATGGCCACGCGCCCGTGCTTCACTTCCGCGGCGCGGAACTTGTCGAACCGCTCTTGGGTGCCACTGAGACCCAGCGGGTCGAAGTAGCCGAGAGGAGCGGAAGCACCAGGCTGGCTGGCACCATCGAAGGCCCGGCGAGCGCTCAGGTTCATGCGCTGGCTCGTTCGTGTTCGGGCCAGCGACACACCGCAGAAGCCGCTGGAGGCGCGGGCCACCTGCTTCGGTGCCACTGCGAACTGAGCTACGGCAGAGCTCCCGGTGTAGAGCTCGGCACTGACGATTCCCAGCCAAGCGAACATGGCAAAGCGTCCGTTGTTCAACTCTCGGTTGCGGATGTCGTCGGTGACGTTGCCCTTGGCCAGGTTCAGGGGGTCACCGTAGTCACCTGGGCTCTCAGGGTCCTCCTTCCAAGGGCAGAGGCCAAGCTCAAGCATGCCGATGGCGACGAAAACAATCCACAAGCTCTGTGCACCTGGCTCCGACCACTGAGCGGCCAAACCAGAAGGCACGAATTCGTAGCCTGGCAGCTTGTAGACGCTCTGCACGAGCAAACCCAGAGCTCCCATCATGGCTGCACGGCCATGCTTGATCTCGCAACCACGCAGGCGCTTGAACTCCGTCTCATCCACGCCTTTGGTGAAGCCAGCCGGGTCGAAAAAGCCGAAAGGTGGCGTGACGCCGACTTGCGAGCTGGCATCAAAAGCCTGGCAAGCGACAGCAGAAGCAGAGCGGACAGGCTTTTTGGCAACAAGGGATGCCACTGCCGCTGCACCCAGCACGCCAGCTGCACCAGCTGCGCAGGTGGAAGCAGATGACGATGCCCTGGAGGATGGCTCTGCCACGGTGCCGATTCGCAGCTGCTTCTGGCCGGGCGTTGACGGTGCTGCTGGGGAAAGGAAGGCAGGCGCCAAAGCTAGGCCCCCAAGGGCCACTGCGGCACTGACGCGGCTCATGGCTCTCGGCTTCACCGATCTTGGGAGCTTATCCAAAAAGCCGAGACGGCTGCAGCCACTTCGGTCTTGATGAGCTGTGCCTTCATCGGCTTCCCATCATCCTCTCTCCCTTCAAACCTGCTCCAGCCTCAAGGCACTGGCGCCACAGTCACACGAATCTGCAACGGCCGCCTGCGTCACGACGTAAAGGGCAGGCTGTCGGAGGTGTTGGAGGGGCATGCACGACCTGCTTGAACTTCAGACCCCAACTCACCACACCCCTCGCTGCCCGACTTGCCCCGATGTGCATGCAAAACACGCGTTAATCCTGGAATCCCTCGACAACTCTCCAAGAAAGTTTGCTGTGTATCTAGTGTGCAAAAGGACGAACATTGCATTCATCACCGGCCAAGATCGGTGGTGTCTCTACCATGAAGCACGCTCAGAGGCATCGGGACACAAAACCATATCCTGACACCGCATCAACTGCAAACACACACCCATTCAACATCCATTGAGTTTCAGCCGCCACTCATGAAAATTACATTGCCCGTTCACAACATGCCACAGCAATGAGAGTCCGCCTGTCGCGACACAGACATGTTTGATGATCCTCCATGAGGCCGCACCTAAAGTGGAGCCAAGCACGAGCCATCCGGCATCCATGCAGACACGAGTTCGTGGGCACCTTGAATTTCACGGAGACATCTGCCGCTGCGAGATGCCCCAGTCCTGACACGAATCAGCAGAACAAGAAGCTGTCACAGAGTGGTGCCACCATCCTTCCGTTGCAAGCATTCTGTATTATGGCATTTCAAAACATCGTGACGGCAGGCTCGCTCTCGCTCTTTTTCCCGCACTCCCGCACTCCGCACAACTGCCACAACACTGCAAGGGCAAGGGGTTCTTCTCCAGCCGTTTAGAGGCCAAGCTGTGCTGGGAGATCGGTGAACTTCTCTCCGAACGTAGCCTCCTGAACGCACAGCCCGATGGTCGCCATCATGGCAAGGCGTCCGTTGTTCAGCTCCTTGGTCTTCATCTCATCCATGTTGGTAATTCCAAGTGTGCCAGCGAAGGATGCGGGGTCCCCGAAGTCACCCGGGGCCTTGGCGTAACCATCCGCCCAGGGACCAAGCTCCAAGAAGCCACAGAAGAACGTCAAGGCCACGCAGCCCTTCTCGCCGATGGGGCTTGAGAAGCCTGCGGCCCCGGCCCCCGCGTTCAGGGGAGTGGCCCAGTGTGCGGCGAAGGATCCCAAGATGGCGAGCATGGCCACGCGCCCGTGCTTCACTTCCGCGGCGCGGAACTTGTCGAACCGCTCTTGGGTGCCACTGAGACCCAGCGGGTCGAAGTAGCCGAGAGGAGCGGAAGCACCAGGCTGGCTGGCACCATCGAAGGCCCGGCGAGCGCTCAGGTTCATGCGCTGGCTCGTTCGTGTTCGGGCCAGCGACACACCGCAGAAGCCGCTGGAGGCGCGGGCCACCTGCTTCGGTGCCACTGCGAACTGAGCTACGGCAGAGCTCCCGGTGTAGAGCTCGGCACTGACGATTCCCAGCCAAGCGAACATGGCAAAGCGTCCGTTGTTCAACTCTCGGTTGCGGATGTCGTCGGTGACGTTGCCCTTGGCCAGGTTCAGGGGGTCACCGTAGTCACCTGGGCTCTCAGGGTCCTCCTTCCAAGGGCAGAGGCCAAGCTCAAGCATGCCGATGGCGACGAAAACAATCCACAAGCTCTGTGCACCTGGCTCCGACCACTGAGCGGCCAAACCAGAAGGCACGAATTCGTAGCCTGGCAGCTTGTAGACGCTCTGCACGAGCAAACCCAGAGCTCCCATCATGGCTGCACGGCCATGCTTGATCTCGCAACCACGCAGGCGCTTGAACTCCGTCTCATCCACGCCTTTGGTGAAGCCAGCCGGGTCGAAAAAGCCGAAAGGTGGCGTGACGCCGACTTGCGAGCTGGCATCAAAAGCCTGGCAAGCGACAGCAGAAGCAGAGCGGACAGGCTTTTTGGCAACAAGGGATGCCACTGCCGCTGCACCCAGCACGCCAGCTGCACCAGCTGCGCAGGTGGAAGCAGATGACGATGCCCTGGAGGATGGCTCTGCCACGGTGCCGATTCGCAGCTGCTTCTGGCCGGGCGTTGACGGTGCTGCTGGGGAAAGGAAGGCAGGCGCCAAAGCTAGGCCCCCAAGGGCCACTGCTGCACTGACGCGGCTCATGGCTCTCGGCTTCACCGATCCTGGGAACCTTATAAAATAGCTGCAAAGGCTGGTGCGTGTTGAGTTGATGCTCTGCCGCTAGGGTACCCCTGCGTGCGATCAGACTCCGTCCTCGTGATCATTTGCCAGGGCCACAAAACGGCGATGGCCACCTGAGCCAATTTCTAGGCGCGCACATCGTAGCCTGCCTGCCAGCAACCTGAGTTTCCTTGCAATACCCGACCTTTGATGCTGCCTCTGCGTAATGAAACTGAAAGTACACCACGCCTCGTCTGGCATGATCACCAGCTCCATGTTTGATTAGCAACTGCGGGCCGCCATCTCACTCACAGCAGCCGGGCAAGGCCGGGCATCTGCTCTGTGCTTGTTCAGGGATGTTCTGCTACTGTAACTGCGGAACTTGAATTTGACACGATGGGAAGGCCTACCGGTACCATTGCAGTGTCTGCTGGACCGCAGCGACTCGGAACTCCGGCTGTGCGGACGGTTTCCGACTGGGCCCCTTGCATTGCACCTGTGCTCAGATACGATGCTGACCCAAGCGTTTCTGGCAGCACGCAAATGGCAATCATCCTGATAAACCCGCCAACAGGTATCCTATATGCTAGTACAAATGCATAGACATGTACAAATATACATATACATATGCATATTATCATAGATCAAAACAGATACATATACAACAAATGGGTCTCTCGTTTTGAAAATGATTGAAGCGGTACAATGCAATGGCCAGATATGCATTCTGTGCTTTTTCCCTCCGCTGTTCCTTCCGTGTCAGTCTCGTCGGTATGAACAGCAGGGCACCAAGATCCATCCATGGAGAGGATCACCTCCTCGCAGCCAGCCTCGCGGCGAATAGAAAGCCGCCGCTGTTCAAGCGCCGCGGACTGGCAACTGTCGTGTCTCACTGGGCACCTGCTTTATCCTTTGCCTTACGTTATTTCAAGAATTCGGGCCTCGGTTTCGGCCAGGATCTGCTCTACATAGCCTTGGCAAGCCAGCAGAGCACTTGCGGAATGGTAGCTACTGTGATCAGTCAGCATCACTCAAACACTCGCAGACACAGCACTTCCCTGTGCTTTGCCTGTGCTCGTCTTCGGAACACTCCAAGGTCGTGAAGCCACATACACAGGGCCCCAACCGTCCACTACAAGGTCCGCTGGTCGCAGCCGCTCGGTGCACACCGGGCAGGTCCAGCCTGAGCTGCGAAGGCTGTACACACAGGGCGAACGAGGGTGCTACGTGTGTTACATGCACCATCAGATACAAAGACTCACCTTGCTTGCTTTTGGGCTTTCGGCATCCTGCAAGTGCGGACAAAAGCTCAGCGCTAGTGTCACAGTGGAAACTGCAGAATGTTGTCAAAACTCCGTAGCGACTGCGAAAGTGAGGCATGGAAGTTTGACTCGATGGGTCCCTGGAAGTTTGCCGCTTTTGCCCGAGGTCTGCACGGTTGTTGAAGGCGTCCTGAAACAGCACGTGGAAGGCGTCACCACACAGGACACGGAAGTCGAAAGTTCTTGCCGTTACAGTCTCAGACTCTCGTTGGAAACCGATGGAAACCGAGCATGCGTTTCTTGCACTCGGGAGCGGGAGAGCTGGGCCGCGCACCATTCCGTGATTGCTCCTGGCGAAACGCAAGCTATAGGGACATCGACGGTCACCGGGTCACCGCCCCACCCGGCCTGCAGTAGGCCGAAAGGCCAAAACAGCGCAGGTGCCGGCATCGGCGGCCTCGAACCTCGAGAGCTCAGACAGACATGGCCGGGCCGGGCCGGGTTCCCTTTTGGGGCGCCCGGCTGGGCGCTCCAGCCGGTCAAGGGAGATCGGGCAAAGCAGCGAGAGCCGCTTCGAAGCCTCAAAGAATCCGCCAGGGCCGGGGCCGAGGGCCGGAGCCGCAAAGGGCCACGTTGTATCAGCAAGGGCTAAGACGGCGACGAAGTATTGGAGGTCCTCTCGGTCATCCTGGCATGACCCGGCTCCCCGCCCAGGGCCTAGAGAGCAGGATCCGGTCAAGTCTCCAAGTGGTGCGGTAAAGTGTTCAAGTCTCCAATCGGATCCATACAGGCCTTCGGAGAAAGAGTGACGAGGGCTGCCGGTTGTACTACACTCGATGACTGTCCTCCACCTTGCCATTTGTAGATGTGTTCACATTACAACGTGGATCACGCATGCGCCGCGGTCGCAAGTTCCGTCACGCATTCCGCGGCTTGTGCTCTGTCAAATGACAGTCGGACATGCCGACACGTTCCGGAAATACGTTCCAGTCCCATGAAGCACATGCCCTGAAGACAGGAACAACATGCAAGGCTCCAACCAGCTCGCTGAAGTGCTCTGGGGTTGCAAGCTTTCAGGGTTCTCACGACCGGCTTGGACCGTTCATGGCCTGAACTTGAGGAATCAAAGTCCTCAAAAGCTCCAAACCACATCCCCGGTCTGGGGAGCCAGGCTTTGCCCCTGCCCTGCCCGGCACCTCCTCCCTCAGCAAGACCCGGATCTGCTCCCGGGCATCCGCGGCCGAGGCCCTGACGGCGGTACTTTGGGAGCCTTTTACTTTTAAGCTTGTGGGGCTGCTCAGTATCGGTCTAGGAGTCTAGGCTACAAAGGGCACCGCGACGGTCCACTCTGGCCCTCGCAGACTCGAGCGCCTCGCGGGTCGTTCCGACATCCCTGACTCGATTTTGCTACTGAGGCTGCTCCAAGTCGACCGTGCACCCTGCAGTCATGTTCCCGAACTTGTTCTTAACCAGCTGCTGTCATCTCTATGTAGCCCAGACTTGACACAAGTCTCGACTGATATGCTTTTGTTCGAAACCACAAATCAAATCTGTTCATATTCACATATCGGTCACACATTCTTCCTGATTCATCTTTGCTTTCTGGACGGGGCGTCGTTCAAGTCAACCTCGATGTACTCTCTCCGACAGTGAGTTTCAGGTCGATCGCTGGTCGTTGCTGGATATCCGGTTGCTCCGCCAGGGTTGATTGAAAAGCCACATCTGTGTCCACTGCTGACCCAGCGGGCCTCGGGACCTCGCCGCACAGCCTCCGCGGGGCTTTGGCGGAGCAGCGCAGCACACCTTCGGCATTCCAGCATTCCACGGCTTGGAGTGCCCAAAACAATCCACAAACAGTTGGAAAAGTCCCAAGACGGCCTAGGGCCAGCCCCGACCCGGCGGCAGAGGCGTTCACTCGCAACTGAAGGACCTCGGGCATCCTCCCTCTGCATGCTCCAATGTCTGCGAGCAGAAGTGCGAGCATCCAGTCACAACTGTCGCAACCACAACTGACCTTTCAAGTGCGAGGGTCGTTAGGGCCAGCCATGAGCTGGTACGTCAGCTCCTGGGGCACATCACGCCGCCGGTGGCCCTGGAGACATGCTGAAGAGCAAGCGAGCGACACATGGACGTGGACTCTTTGCGGCTCTTGCGTTTGCCTCTGCTTCCCCTGCCTTCTCTGGTGGCGCGATGCGGAAAAGCTCCCGCCCATCTGCCTCGCCGAAGCATATGCTGCGACGCGCTGCGGTGCTGCGTCGCTGCATGTGCTGCTGGCCTCCAGCGAGAGCTCCTCCGGCCACACCTCGATCGGCAGCTTAGCTCTGGCCCTTCCCTTCCCGGCTCTCTTCCTCTCTCTCGCTCTCGCTCTGTGCCTGGAGGAGCTCGACGCAGTCCAGGGCCACCATGCGAACCCAGACCGTCTCGCCAGCGGCACGCCACTCCTTCAGCAGCGGGAGCGACCTGGGCCGATGGCCTCTGGGCCATGGGCATGCCACCCTGGACCAACAAGAGGACCGGAGTCAGAGACAAGTGCGGCCAAGCCACAAGTTAAAGCGATGCTCCGCAGCCGTGACCAGGCAGAGGTGAAGAAGCCCTCCATCGACAACCTCCGAAAAGAGAGAGGGGCTGCCTAAGCCCCTGCAGTCAGCACTGCCCTATAGCCCCACCTCGTTGAACGGGTCCATGGCCCGAAAACGACATTTGGGACACCAGAATCGCTTTGGATCGTGGCTGAAAGTCCTGGGAAGCAGCACTGCAGCACTTGCGCAGACCACAAGGCCGCTCCCGGGACGAGCGGCGCTTTGCCCAAATCGAAAAGCTCGCCGCAGCACCTCCAGGTCTGGGCGACAACGAGTCAGAGGCTGCAGGGCTGCGACTTGGTTTCAAAGCTCGGGCCCGCCCAGGGCCCGCACCCGCAGCGCAGGGGTCGGAAACCGCTCAGACCACAGCCATTCCCGGCTCCCAACGCGAAGGCGTCTCCTGACCTCTGCAAATCTAAGCCACGAAGATGCACAGCAATGAGTGAATTCTGACGTCACTCTGAGACGGCAACTGAACCAGCACCACAGTCGATTCCGGGGACTGGCGACGAATACTCACCTGCTCACCACAGATGCGCCATGCTCGCCGGAAGCATCCGACAAAACCCGACCTGTACTGTACTATCAGTAAACTGATGCTACATCATACCTCACACGGCCACCTCAAGCTACCCGGACCCCTCAACACAATCTGCTGTTTGACAGACTTACCTGCGCAGGGCGCTTCCTGGCTGCATCGGCATCGCAGTCCTGGCCAAAACAATTTTCGCGCCCTGGTCGACGCATCGCAGTCACCTTATGTCAAGCTCTGGCAGCACTGACTGGTCTCAGCAACAATCCTCGATAAACAAAGAAATACGTGCAGGTTCATGAGTTCTTCACAATGCAGGGACCACAAACTGTGCGCTCCATGTGCAGACTCTGACCGGTCCTTCGCCTTCCTCTTCGCCACGAGGCGCTCCACGAGGTCTTCCTCCGGAGTGCAATCAGAGTGCAATGCACGTCACAGGCCTCCATGACGTGCATTGCACTCTCCTTTGAAGAACGCCCAGGTGGAATGCCACGGGCGCGGCAGAGCCCCTGCCTGGGGACCAGTGGCCGAGGCTTGTCGCTCTGTGGGTGGGGCTCCAAGTGTTTAAAATGGAAGAAACTTGAAGCCAAGACGCAGCAGCGGCAGCGAGAGAGCGGCAAGCTTCGAACGCTCACCATCCATGGCATGTCGAATTGGGACTGAGTGAAATTCTTGGAGTTTCAGGGAGAAGCTCTGTGATGCCAACCATTGCACTGCAGGAAAACCATCATTCATGGCCAGCCATGCAGGTTGTGCACGCCACAAGATCGGCGGTTAGCCTTCAAGCTCGATATTGAGGGTAGAAGTTTCCATAGCATGTGTTGGAGTCCTGATCCTGGCGATCCTAGCGTATCATCGCGGGAATTCGCGGGATTTCTTGACGATACCTGCGGTGTCGCTGCTCAGGCTTCTGCGCAGCATCGCTCCTGTGGCACCTGGGGATGTGTGGGACCTTGGCACATCTTGACACTAGGAGGCCGCCACGGCCACGAGGCAGAAGCAGTAGACGTAGTAAGTCACGGGCGGGATCCCTTGCATTTACCAAGCGGTAGATTCGGCTGATCCTCTCCTCCTCGGCAAGCGTGGGAAATACCCCTCTTTTGTTCAGCTCGCGCTCCTTCTTCGGCTCAGCAGGGAGCCATCATCCGAGCGAACGGGCCGTTGACGGACTGAGTCAAGAGCCGGGAGCTCTGACGGCTCGAGACGTGAGAGCTTCATGGCCCCAAAGCCCGGCCCCTTCTTAGTCTCACGCTCGAGGTTGGCCGAAGGTGAGCAGGATGGGCTGTTCGCGGGTCCTGCGGACGGCGATGTCTCAATCACACAGGATCAACCTTCACAGCAACCTAAGCTGCAGCTCCAAAACGAAACGTTGAACGCCGCCAGAAGTGCCATGGAAGCACCCAAGCTGTGCCCGGTGATCCAAAGCCTCATCAACAAGGCGGCTTTTGACTCCTGAAACATTCAAGACCGACAGCGAAAGCAACCGCTTCTTCAGCCCTTGGCTGGCAAGCCGGGCACTTTATCTCCAAGTCCCGCAAGACCTAAGTACGCATCTGATCCATCTAGTGACTCTAGTGCTTATAAATGATGCAGATTGTCACTCTCTCCGGGGTCTTGCTGCGGCATCCGGGCACGACACCGGAGCCGAACTCTCAATTCACACTACTTCCTGCCGCCCGCAGGCAAAGCAGGGAGGTTTCGTCCAAGCATACATGAACCAACGGCTTGCTATTGCCAGATACAGAAATAGTTTCTGCCAGAATGACTCACTCACCCTCACTACCACTACGTGGACAAGAAAAAGGAGATGCGAGGAAGCTGCCGGCGTTAGCTGTGGAAGAAGATCATCTGCCTTGGTAGGTCGACAGTTATTTGTCAATGCTGTCCAGCTCTGTTGGCTCTCTGCCAACGGCGCTTCGAGCTCCAGCTTCAGCCCCATACTGCAGCCAGAAAGAACTCATTCACACGTACCTGGTTGAAAGTCACCAGAGTAACGCTACTTCAACGCTACACCTCGAGCGGCCAGCCTGTGTATTTCCCGTCATGAAGGGCACCAGAGAATGCGAGATGAGCTCAACCATCAGCTGGGCCAGGGCAGGATTCAGGAAATCTGGCGTACGTTCAAAGGATTTATTTCCTGAATCACGTGGCAGACTGTTAGACACCTAGAAGCACTAGAAGCCTGCGTCAAGGTGTCCGTCCCACGAAAGGCAAGTACCTAAAGCCAGTGACAAGCAACCTCACCATGCAGCGAACCCCCAAGTCCGACAACCGCTTAGGTGCACGACGATCCGATTCGTGGACGAGTCCAGGGCGACGTAGGCAAAAGCATTGTCCCAAATTCCAATCCTAATACTCACAGACTCATAGTTGTCCTGTCTCTTCCGAAGGTTTACTGAGTGCCGCGACCGGTAATGGAATGCTTTCACGACTTCCGCCGAGTCTGGCAGCCGGTGCCTCAATCAATTTTTGTCTTCTCACCGATACCACCCAAATCGCACGAACGTCGTCAGCACCAAAGCAAAACATCCGCAAATCTGGGCCTCTCAGGCTCGTCGTAGTAGGCTGCCCACGCGTAGCGAACCATCCTTGGCACTCTAGCAGCTCTAGCAAGGGGTCCTTCCGTTCAATGCTCACAAGTCAGCTTGGGCAGCAACTCCAGGGCATCCTGCCGCCGGAAATCAGTCTGGCGCGGCACCTGGTGTCGCCGTCGGCCAAAGCCGCTTGGGGGCGCTTTCAAGGCTGGAGGCGAACAATGACCGGGCTTCGTTTCACACGCTTTTGGACTTGGCACTGCTGCCTGGCCTGAGGAGGGCAGCTGCTTACATTCACTGAAACCGGGGCGTGGCCTTGCAGACAGCGAACTAGTGCGAGTTTGCGCAACATCGCTCTCTTGTACGTGTATACTTGTGCATGTACGCATACATGCATACTTACACACAAACACCCATACATACAAACAGACAAACGAACAGGCAGGCAGGCAAACAGGCAGGCAGGCAGACCGGCGGACAGACAGACAGACAGACAGACAGGTCATACATTTCACACATATCATTCAATCATTCAATGATTCATTCATTCCTTCATTCGATCATTCACTAGTGCGTCCATTCATGCCAGGGTCACTGTGTTGTGCTGAAGGCGCAGCTGAAGCCGCAGCGCCATATTCTGACTAAACTGGGGCCTGGCCCGCAGCTGGCGGAAGCACCTTAGCCGCGCAAATCGGAACAGGAAACCACCAAGGCTGGACCAATGAAGGGTCAAAGCACCGAGACACCGCTGTTCTCGGTCACACCAACCACAACTGTCCGCAATGCAGCTGTCGCAAAGCCCTGGCAGCACGACGTAGCATGCACGAACTCATCGTATTGATGAAACCGAAGTCACCGCAGGTGGACAAGCACATGACACTGAGAGAGCACCATCAATCACAAAGTTTCACGTCCACACATGCCCCGCGCCATGCTGCGAGCATGCGTGTCCAAAGCCACTCTCGATACGACCTGACCAAATGCAACAAACAGTGATGACAGCGTCGAGGCTGAAACGCACCATCAACAACAGCAAGTACCAGTAACAAAGCAATCGGCCTGCATCAACATCTTGTGTCGCATGATCCAACAAGTAGGACGGGAAAGTCGCCGCAGACGCCTATCATCATGCGAAGGGCAACCCATGCAAACGATTCAACACCATTGAATCAATCAGTCTTGCCAATGAAACCGTATCGTCTTCAGGCTGCGACACCCACCTATCCAATCACCCTTTGGGATTCATTAACTTCGCATGTACTTGTGGATGCACAAGCAACAGCAACGGCCGGCCTGCACTCGCGACAACCACAACGGCAAACACCATAAAAGCATGTCGTGAGTGTTTTGTGTTTCACAAAAAAATCTGACTCAGTAGGCAAGATGTGTGCAAAACGGGAAAGTTTGGCAGGTCAGCAGTATGATGTAATTATGTTTTTGAGTTTTGAACCCCTGGCTGGCGAACATTGCGGTACGTGCAAATGCATACCCTTCCGCGCCGGTACCAACTCGTTTGTCATTACATCTGCATGGGCGGGAATCGTGATTTGGGAAGCTCCCACAAACGAGTGTCATTGGATGCGAGTGACTCGGGACTGCCAGCAACATGCAAATGGTTAGCAACGGATGAGAATTGGGCTAAACAGCGAAACAATCAACCCAATGACGACCAATGATTGGAAAAATCACAAATCCAACCATCTGACAGACCTCAGCTGCGTCGTTCGGTCGGACTAGTCCGCTACCCTAACAATAGACCCCAAGCCCTATCGAACCCTCGCACGCACGAAGTCTTTCTCTTGGTCACCGTTGCAAAAACGTCTGGAGTCCGCCAAACAAACTTGATTAAGAATGCGTCACGGACAGTGGACGAAGGCTTAAAGCCGACAACCAGACGTGAAAAGTCGCCATGCAAGAGTGCAGCGGACGGACAGCACGCGAATGCACCGCAATGCCACAGGGTGGCGAAGGGGACGGAGGCGGTCAAGTCCAAAATGCACACCGACTTGTGCGAGCCGAAGGCTGCTTGCCTCAGCCTTCCAATCCAAACATAACCTCTGGAACAGTCCGTCCCCTCAGAGAAGCAGAAACCCTATAGCTGTGAACCCTCGCACAGCGGTGCCTCTGTGTGCAGCTGAGACTTGACTCAACCGCGAAAGGCGAAGCGGTCGGGGACCCAGGCGGCCGGACCAATACTATATCATATCCGCCGAAGCCAGAGGCCCAGGCGTCTTAGGGGTTACCTCAAGTACCCTCCGAATCCCCTCCCCCCCATCCCTCCCTCCCAATCCCTGCCGCCCTGCCGCGTGCGGCCATGCTGGTTGTCCGCGCACTGACATGTCTCGCTGAAAAGCAGCTCTACGGCACCCCCGCACCTGTTGCATCGCGGGAATCCTTCTCAAAAAAAAATCTCAGTATAGCCGTGAGTTGGACATGATACAAAAGGCTTTGCCGTTTCATCCGGCCCCTGCACCTGCGGAGCCGTAGGCGGGCGTCGTAGCGTCAAAAGTATCTTAATCTTAATATCCAGCAGCACACTGGAGCGAAGCACTCTTCCTTCAGCACAAAATTGTGTTTCGGAGGCTCTCCGCGCAAAAGTGCACCGGATGATGCTTTCGATTGATGTTTTGCATTGTATGAAGCTCTTACCACTGACATCAAATTTTTCAGAAGAATGACAATCGAAAGAAATTTCTACGTTGGAACTTTGACATCTTCCTTGCAAAATTGCTAATTCCGTAATTCGCATGAATATAGCGTCGAAAAAGATGTTGGAAAGTGCTTGTTTGAACACTTTCCAGAGCCATGTTTGCAATATTCTAGCCATATTTTGATCTTATTTTGTTAATTTGTTCCTTTGTCAAACTTATGTGTGGTGTAAATCAGTTTTCGATCAGCTTGAAGTTTTGATTACGAACGGTTTAACATTTTCTATTTTCGACTGTGAAAGCAATTCCCGCTTGCAACCGGGTGCTGACTGCGCTCTATTAGAGCTGCCACACTTGCGTTGCCATGTCCAGAACTTGATGGTGCTTTTCAAGATCATCGCATGTTTTTTGCTCTGATCTGTTGAAGAATACAGTTGCAATTGCGACAAAAGAATGTGCATTGCCAGGATTGACGTCAATGACAGTGGGCAATCGATCGAGAAAAACGAAGAAGCCACCACGGACGTTGGAACTGCTGCATCCAGATTTGCCAAGTGGCCAAATGTAGACGGAAGCCAGATAAACGTTTGATAGCAGAACTGTTGGGCACCAGATCTGCCATTCTTATATTCCTCATAAATCATTCTGCAGAAAATCAACTCAGTTCACTCATTCATTCAACTCGCAGCGTCCGGGTGAGTGGGACGCTTTGCGACCGCTGATAGAGAGCAGGCTTTTGCCCGGCAGAAGCCACACGCTAGCAGAGCTAAACACGGTGCATTCTCAAACGAATGCCAGCCCCCGTCACGGATGACAAAGCGAGGCTGCATGTACATTAGCGATTAAAAGCGCAGCTAAGCACACTCAGCACTATTCAGACATCAAGGCATGCTGGAAGTTTAAAACCTTTAACCAACCAACGTCAAACTTAATCCCTTGTCAACACACGGCACGGGCTTTCACAATCTTCCCGCTACACTTGAGCCGTCGTATGACCTTCGGAGAAACGCAGTGAGACGTGCTAAATTGGGCACACCTACTAAAGTGCAACGTTTGTTACGCCCTCATCGACTCAGGTTGTATTGTACAACTTGATTCGATCTTCAAACACTTTCTACCATCCACTTCACCCTTCTTGTCTCACGCTCACGTAGAGCCTTGACTCTTTTCTCATGCTCCATTGAGCATAATCTTCACTTTAACCATCATTCTTCATCATCATCCTTCTGCATTGTAGATGTCCTGGTTTTTGATAAGTGAAGCATACAATCCCAGGTCTGACATGTCCTGAAACTGCATTGGCAAACTACGCTCACTGGCAGTCGCGCTCATTTTCGGCAACGCTAGGTCGTCGAGGTCGTTGAAGTAACTTCAAAGAAACTCTGCCCTCAGTTTTGGTCTTAGACCTTGCATCACTGTCCAGATGCTTGCG
The DNA here is from genome assembly GCA_905221615.1 of Symbiodinium sp. CCMP2592. NCBI lineage: Eukaryota > Dinophyceae > Suessiales > Symbiodiniaceae > Symbiodinium > Symbiodinium sp. CCMP2592. The sequence continues at coordinate 26,153 of CAJNDT010000670.1, read as the reverse complement.
TTGAACGCATTTTCGGCTTTTAGCCTTCGTAGTGCTCGTTGTGCATATCGTGGGATTTGGAATCCTCTCTCTTCGCCCTCAGGCGCTTTTGCCTTTTCGTTCTCAGGCGCTTTTGTCTTTTGCTTTAAGCATTCATTCCGGCCGTGGACCGTTGTTTACCCACGTGGTCTCGGTGCTTCTCCCTTTTCACACTTGTGAAACCTCCTAGGGTCTTTGCCCTCAGCTGTCCCGTCCCTCTTCTCGGGACTCTCCATCTTGTTTCCACCTTTCTTCTCTTTCTTCTTGTCTTTCTGCTTTTCATCTTTCTTCTCCTTCTTTCGATCATCTTTCTTCTTCTTCTGCTCTTCCTTCTTCTTGGTGCCCTTTTTCGGTTCTTTTTTCTTCTTCTCATGATCCTTGCTTGATCCGGCACCTCGGCTTTCATCAGCACCTTTCTTTTCATCTTCTTTCTTTCCAGCATCCTTCTTGTCAGCATCGTCACCAACTTCGATCACTTCTCCTTCTGAAACCTTCTTCTTCTTTGCCACAGGCACAGGCTCTTGGCCCCGACTCGGATTGGGCTGCCGTTTCTTCAGCTCTTCAGCTTGCTTCTTCGGAACTCCTTGGCTTCATTTTCGTACCAACAAGTATCAGGGGAATGCGAACCCCAGCCTGCGCAGCGCTCCTTTGCCACACTTTCCGGTAACCCTTGGATTCGAACTTGTTTGATAAAACAGTGGCGGCAAAACATTTGCCTGGGCTTTTGGATGCGGTTTTCGCTTGGCACATATCCAGTAACCGATCGAGCATCTTGAAACATGCGTCGGCACGTGGCCGACTTGTGGCCCTTCTCCTTGCAGTAGAAACACACCACGGCGGGTGAGTCTCCTCGCCACCATTGCTTCGGCGTGCTTGGGTTTTCCTGCCACTTTTTCTTCGGCCCATCTTCCGGCTCATGCGGCTTTTCACTTCCATTCGTCATCATCTTATCATCAAGCCGCTTTCTGAGCTCTTCAACTTTCTTCGTCGCAGCACTTTCACCTTGCTTCTCAGCAATCATCGTCGGCATCTTCTTTGGCTGCGGCTCTGGCTTCTCCTCCTTCTCTTTCTCTTTATCATCTCCACCTCGCGGTGTTCCAGCCGCACTTCCAGCCGCACTCCCAGCTGCACTTACAGCTGGCGTTCCGGCCGCGCTGGCCGTCTCTTCTTTTCTTTTCTTCGCCTTCTTCAAGATTTCCGCCAGGCTCTTCCGCTTTTTCTCCAGCTCCTCATCTGGCATCGTCTGCAACCTTGCTAAGCTGGGGAAGGCCTTGGCCTTGGTTAACTCAGCAATACGGATTTGCGCGTTTGAAACAATTTACACGAACTGTTCCAAGCATTGTTTCGACTTTGATACCTGATCAACGTGTCAAAAGCCGTCACGCAGCTCTTCAATCTGCTTCTTTTTCGCTGAAAGCTTCTCCTGGAGCTCTCTCTGAAGCTCCATCTCGTAGTTCTCGCAATCAGCTTCCATAACCCTCAGCTCTTTTTCAACCTTCACTTCATCTTCCCATAGAATGCTGAGTGACTCTTCATGTTCGATCACCATTCCGTCTAAACTGTTCTTCAAGTCACCCAACTTCAGAGCGTAGCCACTTGGAAGACTGTTGGTAGGACGCATAGCGACCTCACGAAGCATAGCAAATCCCTCGAAAGGGCTTCGTTAGGTAACCCTTCCTCGATCTGCTTGGCGTCAGCTTTATGCACGATTGCTTCCCACATGGTGTCCGACGCTATGTCGTAGCCCTCTTTGAGCTCCATTTCATCTACGCCTTCATCGTCATCCTGGACCCTTTCTACGGTATCCTTGACCTCTGTTGCTTGGTCCTTCTTTTCTGCTTCCTCGGCCTCTGTTGCTTGGTCCTCCTTTTCTGTTTCCTTGGCCTTTGTTGCTTGGTCCTTCTCTTCTGCTTCCTTGGCCTTTGTTGCTTGCTCTTGCTCTTCTGCTTCCTCGGCTTTTGCTGCTTGCTCTCTTGATCCAGAGCTTTCGGCCATCGCGTTAGCCGCTTGAACCAATGCTGCTCTCCGCTCGCTTGCAGCTGCTTGATCCAACTTCAAATCGTCAACTTCTCCAGCCATAACGGCTGCTTGCTCAGCCTCTTGACTGGCTCCTTTCTCTCATCTTCTTCTCTTTTAAGCTCTTCTGCCGTCTTCTTGAACTCAGGTGGCACTTCCACCTTCTCACTTTCCTTCTTTTCCTTCTCTTTCTTCTCTCTCTCCTCGCTGCCGGAGTCATCCGTATCGTCATCTTCTTTCTTTTCTTCCTCGCTGCTTTCCGGATCTGTTCCGGCCTCGCTCTGCGGAGGAGTCTTTTTATCCTCCCGGCTTTCATTCAACCTTTGTACCGTACTCAGTACTCCACAGCTCTTCGATCGTCTGCCTTTCAGCTTGCGGTTTCTTCAGCATCAAGTCACAGTGGTTGACTGCAGCTATCGACTTGCAGTGATCCGTGATGGTACGTACATGTAATCGCATGATCATCCCACATTTCTTCAACCAAATTGTCTCTGTTTTCTCTTTCTTTCCTTTCTCGTTTTCTCTTTTCCTTCCTTTCTACCCTTTTCCAGCTCCTTCCTGGAGCTTGATCTGCAAATGGCCGCGGACATGCACACAATGAACATGACAGCCATGCAACACATGCTTGCACTCAGCTTCAGTCCTTGTCCGCCTTCTTCTTCAAACCTTTCTTCATTGGCCTCACATAAACTCATCAGTACTCCAGTTGTAACCACTGAATAATCCTTGTAATCATCTTCTCATCGAACTTCATCATCTTGCTCTTTTTCGCGCTTGTTCTTCTCACCATTTCTTCTTGAACTTGCACTTCATCATCAAGAAACTCACCTACATAGCCCAGTGTGACCATGTATTTCTATATTTTGTCGCGTGTTAGGGATTTGGTCCCTAGGTCCGAGGGATTGTCCTTACCCGCTATCGCCTTTAAAACGAGTTTCGGGATGCGTTGTATCCAGAGTAGGTCCACGTCTAAATGACGTGCCTTGACTAAACCCTTTCTCGAAATGAGCTGCCTTGAGCTTAAGGAATCTGAAAATAACACCAGTTTAGGTTCAACACCTAAGATCCTTTCCAACAATCTTTTCAAGAACACTGCTTCAGACAATATCGAAGTCGCTGCAATTGTCTCAGCTTCACATGAACTCAATGCAATGCTCTTTGTCTCTTGCTCTGGAAATGAATCAGGTTTCCGTTCAGCATGATCGCTCCACATGAAACGCTTTGGCTTGTCTCTCGCTCTGCTGCCCAATCAGAATCTGTAATCACTTCAATCAGGCTTTGCTCTTTGTAAACATCTCTCGCACCTTCTTCTGCCCCTCGGTTCTTCTCTTGTGTACCAATCTCAACTCTGGATGACCCTTCGAATACTTTGCTGTATGCCTCAACATCTCCAAATCAGCTTGCACTGGCGCTGCTAGCTTCGTCGATAACTTCTTGAGAACATTCATTATGTCTGGCCTCTCCGGTGCCAGATATAACAATAGCCCAACGCCTTTCCTGAAGATGTGATGGTCCTCGCGCTCAGCGGCTCCTTTCCACCTTTCTTTACTTGAAAAGCTCTTCCGTTGTCAGCTGGACACGGCAACTTCTTTGGATAGGCTTCTTGAAGTTCCAACACTTTCAACATACTTGGTGTTCACCATAGTCTCAACATCACCATTGTTGCTCGACTTGAAACTTCTCTTCAGAAAACTCATCGAACCTTCTTCCTCATCCATCGGTCCTGCAACCTTGATCTTCAATCCTTCTTTGCTTCTGAGGAATTCCACCAATTTCTTGAACTCTTCTCTTGATGCGTGCAGCTCCATGTCATCAACATGAGTCAACACAAAAATCCCGTGACCATTCTTTGTCAGCATCCTCGCAAATAGTGCTGGTAATCCTGGGGCGCTTTGTAACCCGTACTCTTGTATGTTAAACCAGGCACTGCCGATTCTCTGCCCAGGTAGCGTGAACCCCAGTTCACAAAATTCGCCATCGATCTGACAGTAGCTTCGCCGCGCTTGCGACATCCGTTGACGAAAACAAACTTACAATGTCCGTGTCACTGCCCTCGAAAGTCTTTCTCCTTCGCCACTCTTTGTCTTTCTGTCTCAGAAATTTGTTCTTGAAGCCAGACTTCCTCGTACTGCTTTGGATCGCATGTGATCATTCGACAGCTTTATCTTGCCACCCACTTCAGAAGTTTTCTTACGAGGAGGCTGGATCTGGCAAACACAGCCCTGATCCGGCACCGTTGGTGCGAATCTTTGCAAGAAGTTGGAAGGTGCAGGTTTTAGTGCATTGGTGGAAATTCTTACATTCTGCGACTCCAAGTCCAGTAGATCCTTCAGGTTAGGGACTTGAAACAGTGCAGTCCGCTGCGTCACGGAGAATAATGTGCCGGGCAACAAAGCTTTCATTCTTTTGGGGTGGCCATTGCATTCTCACAAGAAAAACATCATGTTCCCTCCAACGCACAAAGAGCTGAACGGTTTGGTCAAGGCAAAAACCTCCAAAAGCAGGCAGCCACACAGCTTTGGAAGCGTCCAACGCAGGTCGTTTGGCAGAGGTCCAACTCCATGGGTCATCGTACACACTGTGGAGGTCGAACTTACCATGATCACATCAATCTGCGAGAACTCAAGCAAGTCGTGTTCTGTCGATGGGCTGTCCAAAAAAGAGACTGAAACGACAAAACCTCTCTGGTTCGACAGCTTAAGAGGGCTTCTTGGTGTTTGCAAGAAAAAGCACGGCCGTCGTCATCCACGTAAGTCTTTTGCCATTGCATGCGTGACTTCCCGCCTGGCAAGCACACGTGATGCCTGAATGCGGAGATTGTCTCTTTTCTGAGCTTTTCTGGCTGTCTTGTCACTCTGCCGTCATCTGGGTTTTCACACTGCATCAAAAATTTTCCGTCGTCGTCGAGGTACCAGCAAAATGCCTGCAACAGCGCCGAGTATGGCAAACCTCGCTCGTCGCTTGATGAGCTTTATTTAGATTCAGGAAGATTGGCACCCCTTTGTGGCAGCGCAGCTGGCGCCATGGCCATTGTGGCGACGTCCGAGGCTGGACCACCTAACTGTGTGAAGCGGAGGATCTGGGACTTCAATGGTACGTCCCAGCGGAAATGCAAAGACGCGTCGAAGAAGGTCGAGGCCTCCGCCGGACTTCAGGCAAAGAAGTCTGCAGTGAGGGAGGGTGACAGTTCACCGACACCGATGCCCTTATCGTTTTTGCCCTTATCTCCAGTCTGACGCTAAAGCGCCCGGCAGAACTTCGAATGGCAACCAGTGTGCTGAAACAACCACAGGCAGTTCCGGGTGGAAAGCCATGCACCAAACTTCTTCGAGCTCCGCTGTTGCGCGCTCATAGGGTCGCAGTCGGGCCTTGCGCCAAGTCTTGAAGCAAACGCCTTGCACTGGGCCAGGCGCGCTCACAAGCAATGTGCCAATTCCATGCGAATAAGTTCGAACAGCTGTCGCGTGTGCAGAAATCTTGTTTTTTTATGGCAAAACTCTCCTCCAATGAAAAGATGTGTTGGACCGGCTTTCGTGCAAGGCTTGATCGCTGCGCTTCTTGCATACTTTCGTGAGACTCACCGATCGCGCACGTGGACGCGCTGGCGGATTTGGGCGCTTTACCTGCAGCAGACTCTGGCTGATGGCTGAGACTCCACTCTCTCCCCAGCTTCCGGACGCGGATCTCATGGTCCTTTTCTACAAAGGTTAAAGGGTTCGACCTGGCAAATGCCAATTTGAGTCGATGAGTGGCTCTTGCTTGCTGCTTTGCTCCGATGAGACGTGCATCGAATGCTCTGGCCAGCACTTTAACGGTGCAGCCCCGCAATGCACATGGCAACTCGTCTGCTCCAAGCGACTTCGGTCCGACAGGGTGCTTAGCGGAATCCTTCAGCAAGTTGCAGGTCATCCCTACAGCGCAGCTTGGTTCCTCTGGCCATTATACCAGCATATTACTTTCTCTACAGCCCTCTTCTCACCGTACCACTAGACTTGTGGACGGTGCCGTTGGGCAGGTGATGGCCGCTCTTTACCCACGCTAAGTAACGACTTCCGTGTTGCAGGAACTCGGTGCCTTCAGCTGCCCTCCCCCACATTTAGTGAATGACCTCTGCTCGGCTACAGCAAGCGGCTAGCACCTTGACACAGTGCACGGGAGCGGTTCGGGACTGGATTATCCAGGAGGTATGCTACGAGGGTGACCAGCCTGTCAGCCTCCCGCTGCTGCTCCAGTCCAGCGTGCCCTGGGGGAGCTGTCTCTGAACGTGTCGTGGACTTTTTGCATTTTCATGTATACAGCCAAGGAGCTGCACTGGAGGACGCTTACCTACTTCCACTTGTTGACTTTATTGCCCGCTGTCCTGACTGAAAGCAAAACCTACTTAGCCTGTGCGTGCTTGTGGTTTTTTGTGTCGCACTGTTGTGATTCCCTTGCAGCACATGTCCTTGATGCATGATGATGCGTGTTGATGCATGTCCAGGCCAGCAGGTGTTAGAGAATGCTCTAGCGGTTGCCTGTGTGGCTGAACACTTGGTGTCTCCTTGTTTTGCCCCGCCCGCCCGCCCTTGAAGTGGTAGTGGGGGGGGGGGGGGTGTGTACCTTCCCTCATTCTGAAATGGACAACCCGTGCCGAGCATGGGCGGTCCGATAGATCATTTTCCGTCCGCGCTGCCCCAACTTAACCAGTCTTGCGACTGAGAGGAAAATGAAGAGACCGTGTGCATTTGCTGCAGTGCATTAGTCTTCTGAGTGCAGCTGGCGTTCAGTCTGAGACAGTTGCAATAAAATGGGCAGGAGCACAGGCGGATGTCGCACCAGGACACAACGCGGACCTTCACGGCGCCCCTCCGCGTCAATCTGCGTGTGGAGGACTGTCTCAGCTTTGGCACATACGTGCTTGGCTTATCCTGCCTCAATGAGCCGTCGGCAGCACCGAACACTGGCTGGTTCTCCCATCGCCAAAGCGGCAATCGCCCCCCGTCAGAGGGCTGCCTGCTTCGGCTGGACTTTCGCCAAGCACAACTTCTGGCTGTCTTTGTTGACTCAGTGGTCCCTCAACGGGTCAAAGGGAACACGCCCGCGAAGCGGAAGGCCCAGAGACGCCACAATCGCTTCAACCCCACAGCTGCCCATTTGCTTGTTAGTCACTGGCCTGCCTTCTTGGGAGCCGAGCCCCTGGACGGAGGGATTCACCAGTGGGAATTTCCCCTGCGCAGCATTTCCTGTGTGAAGGTGGGAGGAGCGCTTGACGTCTTCTTGCAGGTTTTGAAAATGCCCGCGGCACGGGTGCCACTTGCCATTGGCATGCCTGTCCGACCTCACACTCAGCCGGCGCCGCGGCCACGGTGTCACTTTGCGGCCGAAGTACATTTGGTGCTTACCTTCCTACAGGCTGTGGAGACTGCGGCGAAGGCGCCGCGCTTTCCGTCCACCCCGGATATGACGCCGGCACAGTATGTGATTTTTCGTAAGCGTGTCTTAGACCTCCGCTTGTTGGCGGAGCGGGCCAATCCGCGGGATGCTTTCTGCAGTGACTGGCGCATCAGTAACTCTCTGGTTCCGAGTGAGTTTCACATCCTGGCCGCTCTCATGGGAGAAGCCTTTTGTCGCCACATCGCCGGTCTGCTGGCCAGCCCAGATGGCCTCCTTGTCGGGCACATCACCGCAATTTTGGCGGCGCGGGCCACCAATCGCAGCTCGCTGGGTATCCTGGGCTGTGCGGGGTCCTCCAACACTTTCTCCTTGTGGTGTGCACTCGTTTGCATCGATGCTGTGTTGGAGCAGAACGTGTGCTGGACCGCTCAACAGCACTCTGCCCTCATCGCGGTTGTTCGCATTGCCACCAATCTTCTGGCTGATGCACCGAGGTGGTTGCGCCCACTCATTGTCGTTCGGCGCGTCTCCGGCGACGCTGAAATGGTTGAATCGGATTTTGACCATGTGCCGTTCACAGAGGCGGCTGAGCACACTGCTGCTGGGCTAGGGGAATTCGCCACGGACCGGCCTGACACAAGAGGCCGGGACACGCGGCACACCTCTCCATCCGTTAGCAGCGTGCATATGCTTCTACTTACGCAAGGATCGGGTGCCCTTCAGTTGAGATACTCCTCCTACAGCGAGGTCAAGGAGTTTCTCAAAAACGCCCATGTCATTGTCATTGACGAAGGGCAACAAGAGGCGGCCGCCATCTTGGCCAATGCGGATTGCCAGCTCGTTATTCGTACTGGAGATCCGCGGCAGCCCACCGGTGGGGGTAAAGGCGATGTGCAGCTCAACACCCGAGCGCGCCTCACTGCGAAGCCGGTCGGCATTCGTGGACTTGCTCAGCTTGCTCCGCCACCCTACCCTCCCGGCGGCTCACGCGCTCCGCGGTTTGGTGCACTCCACCTCGCCTGGGGGGCCGCTTCATACTGTCCAATGGTCAAGCCTGGGACATCGCTATGATGGCCATCACGGGACGGAGCCTCCGCCTGGCACCAGCTTGATGGTATGTCCGTCCATTTCCGAGTGCCTATTCGGTTTGGATACCCCTGCTGAGGTGGGGCTTGTTGAAGTGACATTCGGGGATGTAGGGTGAACTATGAGGGACAACACTACTTCGTTCCCTACTCTGGCGTAGTCCGAGTAGGTGATGTGCCCTGCCCACACCCAGGCCGCCTCACGCCAGCAGCTATTGCAGTGGATTTCCTCCTGGTTGCCTCTACGCGGCTGCTCGCTGATCTCTACATGTTGATAACTGCCATTAGATATCCGCAGTCCAATCTCCTGCCTCCTGCAACTGAAAATTCACCCTGTCCGGCAACCATTGGGGAGTTGGCTGCTGACACGCCATCGAGGCGCTTGCAGCGGATTGCGGCTGATGGCACGCATCAATCGGGAGTCTACTTCGTTAGGCTCCCAAAGCAGGCATCCAACATTGCTCAAGGAGGCCTGGTGGTAGAGTGGTTCTGTGTTCTCCTTGTCTTAGCCTACAATATATGTGCGGTCATCGAATCGCGGTACAGGCTGGGCGGAAAATCACCGTCGTCACGCCAACCACCAAGGTCTTTGAGATCTTGAAACACGGATTAGGCCTGAGCAACCCGCGTCCGGCTAATGCAGAAACCGGCGCTGCGCACCGGGTGGTCGCCGAGGGTACTTCATTCTCCGAATTCGTTTCGCAACGGTTGCCAGAGCTCCCCCCACCGGGATCGCTAACTACCGAAGCGCAGGCACAAACTCTGTTCGAATTTTTCTTCGGTCATCGAAATGAATTGGGAGTGTTCATTGACCTCTTTACCACTACGGTGTGTGCCGGCACCACTGGAGCGGTGGATATCTGTTTGGTTGACAAGGCCGGTAGGTTCACCATGTCTCCAGCGACTGACGGCCGGCAGCACACGGCCCACCGGCCCGCTGATCATCGCGTCTCCGTCCCATTGGTGGGGCATTATCGCGGCCCTGGAGCTCCACGCATTGCTTCACAAGACCTTCATCAGCTGGGAGGCTCTTTATCGAACCTATGGGCTTGCGCGCCTGGGGTCGCAGCACCCGCCGCGCGAGGACTGTGACACGGCCCGTGAATTCTACCAGCAGTGGTCGGTTAACAGCACCCCCCCACTCTGTGGTGCCTGTGCACTGGTTGCTGCTACTTCGATGATCAAGGTGGTTATTAAACAAGTAGCACACTTAGTATATAAATAGCAGGCTTGTCGAGGTTAGGTATATGTAGTTAGGAAAGTGTCATAGTTACACTTACGATATGTAGAGTAGTGTAGTTAGCTAAGTACACATAGCGGAGTTATGTGTCGGAGTTATGTATAGGTGTTTCTAATATGAGTGCATATAACTGTGAGTGTGTATGCACAATCTCAATAGACTCGCAGGCAGGGCTACAAGCTCGCCATGCAGATTTTTTCTTAGGCAGGAGTGACCATGACCTCGCCATCCTTGGGACACTTCTTATAGTAGCATGCCCTCTGGATGTGGACACTCGGAATAAACCGAGCCGTGGAATCGTCCAGGAGGAAGCGATTCTTACCCAGAGGCTTCAGAATGCTACACAAAGTGCACATGTCCCGTCATACAGGCGGCAATGCAGCCACACTTGGACCACATCACCAGAAGAAAGCAGCACGAGATCACCTTTCTCGCAGCTCTGGCCCGGCCTGCAAACGGCCTGAAAGGAAACAGTCGCACCGCATGCTCGATCGCCGAAGTTTGCATTCAACATGGCCTGCAAAGAGATCGTAGCTTTCTTGGGTGACAGCAGATGGGGCTGCAGACTGAAAGAGTCCGCTTGCATCTGCAGGATCACTTCGCCCCACACGTCTCTGAAGACGGATTTCTCAAACCAGTCTCCAGGGTTGTGAATCTCGTTTGCCAGCTGTTTGATTTGGCGATGCTTTCTTTCGTGAGTGAAGCAGGAAATCACCGGTTTCTTTCGAGCAAAAGCGCCAAGGTGCAGGCTATAGTGGAATTTAGGCACAACATGCTCGGAGCCATATGCACTGAGAAATGCCCGGCAGTGTTTGAGGATGGCGGCCTCCAAATCGTCTGGTGGCACCTGCTCTCCCCGGTTCCCTTTAAGCAAGAGATCCAGGACGAGAAACAAATTCAAACAACTGGTCATCGCCTTTGCCAGTAAATCTGGAATGCTTCCTGTTGCAAGGCTGAGCAAGACAAAGTCGCAGCAATGGGTACAGGTTCAGACCTTGAGAGGCACTACACTTGAACTCGCCAGGGGGAATTCTCTTGTCGAAAATCCTCAGTGTCTCGTTGCGGTGTGTCCTCAAGCCGTAGGGCCATTCGAAGGAACACATCCAGTCTTTCAGACTTTCCACTGTCACACCGTGGGTATAGAGTATGGGGAACAAAAGCCCCAGCTCCACGTGCATCAGTCCTGCTACCAAGTAACAGTGTAGCCAGTCGTACATCAAAGTGGAGGCCAAAGGCAAACTCCCATGGAACAGGACACCATCTGGGTTATGGTTCATCCCCAGTGACTGCTCCAGCTGCTCAAAAGCCTTCTTGGAGACTTGGCCACATCGGCTTTGCAGTAACCTGCAGCCCTGCCAGATGGTATTGTCCGTTCTTGCACAAAACTTCTCCAGAGCAGTTTCGTGCACAGGTACCAGTGTCCCAGTTGTGTCACAGCCTTCCAGCGTGCTCGTCTTGGCAACAACATTGGAGCACAAAGGACATGGTAGTGTCCCCGAGGAGCCCTTCACATCAAAGACTGCCTTCAAGGCAGCTTCATCTGCCACCATGGTGTCCAGTTTCGCGAAGAACATAACTCGTTCACCGCCCGAGTCCAGAAGCAAACCATGCTCGAAGTCCTCAAGCTTCAGTGCTTGCAGGAGGTGGTGGGTGAACTGCGAGAGGCCGCCAGGAAGTTGGTTCACCAGATGGGACCTCGCCAAAGCCACCGTGAACCACATTTGTTCTTGGCAACGGAACTCCGCCCCGAATTCATGGAAGGAAAGGTAGTAGGCTTGGATCTTCCGTGTGTTTTGCTGCTTTAGTTGGTTGCCCGGTGATATCTCATCACAATATAAACACACCCGCCAAGGTGTGTTTGCCTTGGGCGGGTGTTCCAGGAACTTCCTGCTGAAAAAACTAACAAGCAGGTTCTTGACGACGTACCACATCCAGGCTTTCAGATTCAATGTTGGGAAACTCCGTTCCTTTCCTTTCTTGTCTTTGATCTGCATATTGTCGATCAAAGCGCCATATGGTGTGTCGATGGCGACCTGTTCCTCTCTGGCTCTTTTGATGCCTGATCTGGAAGGTGCCACTGTGGAAGACGATTCGGAAACCTCCTTCAAAACAGCTGCTAAACCACTCTGGCTCACATAATGACATAATGCTTCCGACCCAAGCCGGCCACGTCCAACGACATGGCTAGTTTCTGAATGCCGGCGAGCTTGCAGCCCTGCCGGCTTGATGGGCCCCAATGAAAATCTGTATAATATCATGCTCTCGGCTTTTATAACTACGAGCAATTTTGCGAAGGACATATAATTACCTATATTGAGGCTTCCCTTCCCTATATCTATCTATGTTCTATATTTATTTATTTATAGACCCTAAATCCATAAACCTTAAAACCTTAACACTAAAACCCCCATACACATAAACTCTCAACCCTATATAACTTAACCCAAAACGATAACCCTGAAGTCCTGGAATGGCATAAGGTGTCAAAGCAGCTTCATGAGATCTGACTACATGGCCTGGCACAGATCCAGCTTTGCAAACAAATCCACATGCACGGCTGACGAAGCAACTCTCATGTCGATATGTGCATGCATGCATTCGCTCCGGCCAAAGGCATGCAATCTGCATGTTTTTGTCTCGGCTCGCGATCATGCTCATGCAGACCCATCTGCAGGCATGCTTGATGTTGCTGGACGAAGATGCACAAATGGCGGAACTGAAGGAACATTTTCTTGTCCCTCGTGGCAAAACGGGTTTAGAAACAGCTTGGGCAGCAGCCCGGTTTGGACCTGCATTTGGAGCAACCGTGTGGCCTCAACAAGACTCGCTTCGCGAGGGGGAGCGAGGCCCAATACTTTTTGCCGGCAGCATGGGCTGAAGGCTTCTTCAAGATGCTCTTGGGCTGGGCTTTTGCCTTGGGCTGGGCCTTTGCCTTGGGCTGGGCCTTTGCTTTCGGCTTGGACTCACTTTTAGCCTTGGCCTTAGCTTTTGCTTTAGCCTTAGCTTTCCCCTTCGGCTTGGCAACTCCCTCGAACTCGTCAGCCGTTCGCTTGCCCTGGCCTCCAGTCTTGCGGTTGTCCAATGCATCGGACACTTTGGTAGCTTCCTCTAGGGCCTGAGTTGTGTCGAGCTGGAAGGCGAAGGGGTCTGCAGGCTTTGTCTCGATGCCGCTTTCTCCGTTCTGGCCGGAACATGGCAAAGATGGCTGCTGTGCCTGTGGCGAAGAAGATGGCTGCTGTGCCTGTGTCGAAGAAGATGGCTGCTGTGCCTGTGTCGAAGAACATAGCTGCTGTGCACATGCCGGTGTCGAAGAAGATGGCGGCTGTTGCGATCCCGAAGAGGACCCCGTGCCGGGAGCGAAGATCTGGAGGTTCTGCAACCCTCCCTGCTGCACCAAATCTTGCTGCTGCTTCATCCATTGCATGAGGCCCTGCATGGACGAAGCATTTGGCATGCCATGCATGCCCATCATTCCCTGCATGTAGGGGTTAACCATCATGTTCATGCCAGCCATGTGCATGCCAGGCATCGACATAGAATTTGCAGGCACCATGGCAGTGCTCGCCTTCGGTGTGGCAAAGATGCCTCTCACCTTCTTGTTCGTCGGTCTCAGCGAAATGTCCATGGCTTTGAGTGCCACCTGCCCAGCCGGCAGCAGAGTGCTAACCGGCCCATCCTCGGCATCGTAGGCCGCCTTGAACAAAACATCCGGTAGCTCACGAGGCCCACCAACCGGATAGGTTTCAATGTGAATCCCTTCTTTTGGGACTTTCTTCCCTTTGAGACGAAGCACTCTTCTGAACTCCGCCACCTGGAGAAAGAGCTCGGCTTCAGTGCATGTGCCACCGGATCTTGCAGCGATGGCGGCCAGGATACTTTTCACACATTGCTCTGAGGGCAATGTGAGCCTCAATCGGCAGCACCTGCTTGCTGCAGTGTCGATCTTGATGTGGATGCTGGAATCAGAAGTCAGCACTTCCACGTCCTTCTCGCTCAGGTAGGACTCGAAGCTGCTGCACATTTGATTCTCCCTGCGATTCTTGCTGCCTTTGCTCCCACTTGTTGCACTGACCCTTGGCCAGCACTTCAGAAAAGGCTTTGGTTTGGTCAACAGACCATGGGCCGGTGCTCCACGAATCGGCCAGTGCTGCCCCTGCCTCAGGGTCGAGGCAAAGCCCTGCAGCTCGCTTCGTGAGGGCATCAGCTTGGATCTGGCGAATCGACTCATAGTTGGGCATGGAAGACATGCTCCCCAGGAACTTGATGGTCGCCGAGAGGTCGCCCTTGAATTGGTCCACGGCGGTTGAAGCTGCCATGTTCGAGACACACACGAGCTGCCAGCGAGCTAGAAGCCCTGCTGGCGATAATGTGAAAACAGAGCCAAGCCTCATGCATTCAGAGTACAACAACAGGATGCTGCAAATCGATGCCCCTTCCTCCATGCACAAGATTGCAGGGCAACATCCATGCTTCACAATCATGCAATCGTGGCATTGTGCTCGCCTGGCAGTGCATGTTCCTCACATACAAACAATGCCCCATGCATGCCGGTGTGCATGCTGTGCATGGGTGGAGGGTTGGGGTGGGATGGGGTGGGTGCATGGTGTTTCGACATATAGATGTGTCGTGTATATATATATATATAGTATATGTGTATAGAAGCATATATAGACACAACCAGAAATATGTGTACCAATACATGTATATATATGTATATATATAAGAGAGACAGAGAGAGAGAGAGAGAGAGAGAGAGAGAGATCTCTGATGCATATGCACTTATGTATATGTATAGACTATGGCATATATAATGTGTGTATATATATATATATATACAGCATTATATTTTAGATGTAAGAAATGAGAGGCCGCACAAAGTAATCATTACAGATGATACCTGAGACAGACTTGTGATATATATATATATATATACACATAATAAATGTACATGAACAAGTAAAACCTATAGCTGGGAGATACGAATATGTGCAATGTATAAAACAACATACAACACCAAATAAAATGTGTATATACACATATGTATATATATATATATACATGTATATATGTAAAAGAATACATATACATTTATCACGACGAGCAGGACAGGAAGCAAAGCACAGTAAAGGTGGGCTTTGCCGGGCCGAGGAGGGTTGTTGTCGGTGTGTGTGTGTGTGTGTCCTCGCCTGGCAATTCGAGTCTTTGCCTTTGTGTGTTTTGGCCTTGCAGGGCACTTGTGCTCGCAGGCACACGTGTATTGTTGTTTTTGCTCATGATGTTGTTTCTCTTTTTGGTTTCTCTGTTTGGTGCAATGGTCAAAAAAGGTTTGCTGGTTTCTTTTGTTGTTTTGTCCTACATGTGTGTATATACACAGGTATATGTATATGTGTATATATAAAGTATATATATATATGTATATATACATATATATATATATATACATATGAATATATATATATATGTATACATTCATATAACGATTCATGACTATATATATGCATATTATATCGATACATGGAACATGTTTCTGACCTCAAGGACACAACTGTCACAAGTCTTCAGTACATGGAACCGAGCAAGCAGCTCTCAGCGCACAACCGCCGAAATCGCCATTTTCAACTGAAGCCGGTCAAACTGTGTCTCCGACGAACGACTACAACTGGCCGGGGTCCGGGGCCAATTTCAGGTACCTTGCAAGGTACATCTACAGGGATTTGGGGCCACCTGGAAGATGATCGGCAGCCGTGCTGTATATGTTTGTGTTTGTGTGTTGGTTTGTGGCTCTCGCCCTGCTGCTGTGTGTGCTGTGTGCTGTGGAAGATCTGGTGTGTGAGTTGCTGTGTTGTGCCTGTTCTGGCTGCCTGCTTCTTCCAGGCTCCCGGCACCGTTGCAGCCGAGCTCAGAGTGCATGGGCCTGCCACACGGTCCCAACCGCCAGCCGATACAAAATCACATCATCTCCGGTCCGTGCCTGGAGATAAAAAGCCGGCACGATCATCCGGCCCATGTGGATGCCCAGCATCCTGCAATCGGGACAGCAGAGGCAAAAGCCCCTGGATGACACCACGACCGATGCAACCACGAGTTTATCGATCTATAAACTCTTGGCCCCGCGGATGCCCGGGAGTTTATCGATCGATAAACCCTTGGTCTCGTCCTCCTTATAAGAGAGAAGGCCGGGACAGGAGTTTATAGATCGATAAACCCTTGGCCCCCCCGAACCCCGAGAGTTTATAGATCTATAAACTTGTGTTCCCGAAGCACAACAGAGTCCTTGTGGAGGTTCACCATCGCCGGCTCCACGTGACAGTGTTCTTCCACTTGTCCTGTCGGGTGTTTGGGGCTCTCAATGTACTTCGAACAGAGCAATGTCGCAGACCTCGCCCTGGGAAGAGCTCGAAGCCTGCGAGGCAAACATCTCCCTCTGGAAGCCCAGCATCTCCCGTTGGAGCTCAGTCTGCCAGGAAGCAAGGAAGCACAAACCCCAAAGCCACAGAGGCAGCAGGAGCAGAGAAGGAGGGGAGAGGGAGACATGTGGAGAAGGAGGCCTGGTTCGTGAGGGTCTGAGCCATCGTGCTGATGGCCTTGAACTCCTGGGGGCAGGGTCCCTAAACCCTAGAAAAAGAAGACACCCTGAACCCTGCAAGTGCCTTCCGCTGCCAGGCGGCCAAAGAACTCCATTCTCATCAAGAAAGCCATGAATCTGTCTGCCCTGCACCGGGGTGGCTTTCTTGACTGCCCATGGAGCTTTCCCGGAAGCGATCTCCACCGTAGTGACCTGAAACAAGCAAGCCCATGCATGCCAGAGCGAGCTTTGAAGTCATTGGAGCCCCGGCTTTGGTCGGCGGCTTCCCCGCCTACACAGTCAAAGCCTGCAGCAGGACAATAACAGAAGGGCTGCTTCACTCCGGCGGTTCGTGTCTTCATTGGCCTTGAAGGGGTCATCCTTGGCAGCAGGCACCACAGCCTGCACACCGGCCACAGACGAAAATCTTAATGGTGAGTGTTTCCCTCGCCTTGTGCTGGCCCGTGAGATCGAGAGCAGTCTGAACAACACAAAGGCCAACGAATCATAACTGCATGGGTTCTCACTTCTTTCTGTGTTTGCGAACCTCTGTCTCCTCGGGCAGCGGATCCACTGCAACTTCTTCCTCCGTGAACACACACACACAATGCCTGAAGCTGTGGTCCTTGTGTGAAATCTATGCAGCACCTGCTCGTCATCATCCTCGTGGATCATCGGCTTGATGAGCTCCTGCACGTGCACACAACATCGAACTGCACCTGTGCTTCCTTTCTAAAAACAAAGCAGCACTTGGTCCTCCTCCAAGGCAGGCTCCGGGTCCATCAAAAGCTCCTGCACTCAACATCGAGCTGAACCTTTGCTTCCTTAATTGAAAAGAATGCAGCACCTGATCCTCGTGGAAGTGCTGCTCCGCTTCCTCCTGCAGTCACAATACTTTGGGTATAATATCAATATATGTATACAATGTTGCACCTCCTCCCCTCCCAAACGGTCTTCTCCATCATCTTGCTCCGCCCATGGGTCCTGTCGCAGACAGCACACAAAACAAATTCCATTTTTCCGTGGCCACTCCAGCCTGGAACTCCTCATCATGGCCAGAGACCTTATATATAAATGTACATCAAGAACCATCATGGGAAACAGCATCAATGGAACCATGACCGCCAAGGCCTCGACCTCATGAGGAGGCGAGCCCTTCGGCTCCGGAGGAGGCTTCGAGCCCGAATCCTCTTCACACCACATCGGGTGACAAGAAGAACCAATGTAACGATCGAGTGCCTCGGCTGGCTCCTCGCCGGATCTGACTTCCTGTATCAAACAACACTGCATGTTCCATCCGAAATACTTCAGACACACATCCAAGGTCGTCGAAGTAGATTTGGCTGTTCCTGTACCGGCCCTTCTTGGAGCACCAGAACTTCCAGCCTGATCGGTGTGTTGGGTTGCTGGGTGTATGTTGAAGTTCACACAGGCCTTTCTCAGGAGGCTCCAGGGACTTCGAGACATTGAACCAGATGGAGAGCACCTCCTCGGAGTCCCCCATCTTGTCCACGTGCCAGCCTGGACCAAAAAAATCATTTCTCTCCATGCATGATCAGCACATGCACCCCACCTCCTTTGGTCCACCTCAGCCTTCCCCAAGGCCTTGCAGCCGGCCCCGAAAGCCACCTCCACTTCTTCTTGTTGTCCTTCGTCCAATGCACAGACTGCAAAGTTTCAACCTGGAGAAGTGCACAACCCCTGTGGCCGTCGCCTTCGTGAAGAGGTCTCCGATCGAAGCTTGCAAGTCGTGCTCCGCCGCCTGCATATAGGGTTGAGGGTTTAGGGGTTTTTACAAATATGTAGGGCATGCAGTGCAGCAGACATGCCTCGGGCATTCCATTGAAAAAGAGGCGATAGCAAGCCATGGCTATGTCGCTTCGACAGCTGAAGCCCTAAACCCCGAAGGCCTCCTGAGCCCTATACTTCGACATGCATGCATCGGTGGCTGTATGCCTGCTGCATGCATCCTCACTGTATGCCTGCATGCTGCATGCATCCCCTGTGCACGTGCACATGCTGTTGCGAGAGCCTTCGTGCATGCGGGGCGGCAAATGCAGGAAGCAGTGACAACACATGCAACAAAAGCATACACTCTCTCGTAACCGTCTCTTTCTCCTGCCCCTTCTTTCACCCCTGCGATTTGGAACACTTTCCCTTTCCCCGTGTCATATGTATATATTCAAACATGCTACATGTGTGTGTGTGTGTAAGCCTCGATTCTAAGCTAGAGGTTTTTGGCATGTGCGATGCAAGTGATTTCCGATGCTACAATGTTCCTTTGTCAGCAGGGGGGCAAGGGCTCCAGTGATCAGCCTTGCCCAACGAAGCCAAATCACTGGAGTGGATGCAGTGGCTGATCACCACTGTGTACCTGCTTTCGGATTAGCCAGTGGGCCCCCTGAGGCACTGGAGTAACCAACACTAGAGTGACAGCTTCATGTTTGCCACAGTTGAGTTCCTGCATGGTTGCTGCAATCTGATCATTCAGGTGTGACTTAGACCTCAGGTGTTCGTCGACTTTAGCCACATATTATGACAAAACTGGAAGTGATTGGTTGTGTCCTGATGGACCCCAAACTCCGTGTGTGGCCTTGTCGCCAACGGCAACAACCGCTCCTGCGGACTGCCAGGGTACGTTTCTTGCGGCCCAAGATGGTAACAGAAGAGGCCGTACTCCTTCGGGACAGGTCAATGGTGCAAAGGCATTTATAAAGAGTGGCCCTTTTCGTGTCAGGTGATGGGTCTAAGTGCTCCTAGTGAGCAACCGGAAAGACAGTGCCCCGATTGGTCAGGTGATGGGCTTGTGTGGCCCGACGGTCCTAAAGTGGCTCTAGTAGCCTGGAGTACACAAAGAAGCAACGGTAACCAAAGATGTTTGGCCGTGGTAGCATCTTGGCTTCAATTCGTTTTGTCTGTTTGCTTGTTTGTTTTGGTAGTCTCTCCGTTCTGCGAACATGGATCCTGTGCCGGATGCAGATGTTTCCGGGATTGATATCTCGGAGGAGGAAGGACCTTCGCCTTCAGTGATTCCGTTGCCCAATTTTGGGTACCAGGGAGTCGAGATCGACAACGTTCTGCCAGATCGAACCTCTACAGGACGGGACATTCCGACGATAGACTCGTCGTCTGCCTCCGACGATCGTGAGGACACTTCAGAAGTTTCATCGGACAGTGATCGATCGATTGCAGGCACAGCGAATGCACCAAAGCTCACTTCGCGAGGTATTGCTCGTGCCAAGAATGCTGCTAAAGTTCCTGAGGGATCAGTGGGGCAAGTTTTGCAGCAGAGGAGGGAACAGATGCTGGGAGCAGTCGAGATGTGTAAGTCACCAGCAGAGACCAAACAGCCAGTTGTTGATTCTGCTTCAGATATTGATATTCAGGTTCAACAGGACATGGCAGATCGTGCTGTTGCAATGGCGACCGCTCGCACTCCTGCACAGGTAGGACTCAAGCGCAAGTCGCCAGCTTCACCATCGTCGGCTGCACCACCACCACCCCCTCCTCCACCTCCTCCTCCACCAGCGCTTCCTGCAGGTATTGATTGCACTCCGACACAGCCTCCGCAGTATGCAGGTGATCCTCTGCTTACGACCAGTGGTCAGGACGTGCATTCTGAGTTGGTTCTTTCGAGGACAGTGGGTGGAGCAGTCAGTGTCAAGCTCAAGAGTTGGCAGGGACGGCTTATCATGCAGGCAGCTCCGGAGGACGAGATTCGAAACAACATGAAGATTCTGACTGACCTTTGCGAGGAATCAGGTTTTCAGAATTTGCCTCCTTCCGAACTTCACTGCTTTGCAACGATGATGTGCCGTTACACAGGAGATACATCCCGCATGTTCAGTCGAGTGAAGTGTCATGAGTCCAAGGCACATGTTTACTGGAGTTTCGATTTGACTGAGCGGTTTGTACCACATGATGATTCTTCTGCTGAACTTCGCAAGTTATATTATTTTGCACACGGCTCGGACATTGCAGGCGTACAAGGGATAATTCAATCTCGATTTTTGGCACCCGCCACATTGGCGGACGGTCCGGAGGCCGTAGGCCACTATTCGCAGGCAACTCCGTGGAGCGATGACATGTCGTTTGTGCAGATTCTTGATAGGGTTACGAACTCTGCGAAATGGGCTTGTCCCATTATCACTCATGGATATGCTAGTGTTCCCGGCCAGCATTTCGTTTTGAAGTCGGGCGGTGGAGAAGACGCCCAGCAACAGTGCCTCATACATGGGGTCGTTCACTTCAAACGGGACCACAAATATGTAATTCACAGTGGAAGGAGCACAGTGGCAGGTTTCACAGTGGCAGTTGCCAAGCAGTTCACCCCTTTGAGAGATGCCTCAGGTCGCCCGCTTTTTCAGGTTCCTCTGACACATGCTCAGCAGATCCAGCGTGGTGCAGGCGACTGACGACATTTCGCACAGGACTCAGAAAACACCAGGACGCGTGAGTCTTGCATTTTTCGTTCACCGAGCAGGACTGCTTGCATTTGCATTGTCATTGTTCAACATGCATGTTTTGCACAGTCTTTGGCCTTTCAAGTCTTCCTGCAGTGCACTTGAGCCATGTCGCATCGTCGTCGTGATTCGCGATCTCGAAGCCCACCGCGCTCGCATCGCAGACAGCCTGAGTTTTCTTCTTCGGGTCGTACTACTCGGCACAGATCTCGTACTCGTTCCCCAAGAGTCGAGCGAAGAAGTGGGAACCTTCCGGGGTCATGGAGGTCGACCTCGCAGGAGTGGGACTCGAACAGGGTGTATGGTCTGACGTTGCCGAGACGTGTGACCTCTAATCGTCTTACTCGAGAACTTGACATTTCAGGCTTGGAGATCTTTGAGGTGCCGTTACATCGAGTGGTCTCAGGGGGCACTTCTAATTGGGCGCTACGTCAGATCGCTCATGGTCGTGCCGTGCATTGGGAGAACTTTCGATCCAAACAGGAGGGAGTGTTTGCTGGGGTCTTAATGAGGGCACTTCGCTCTGAACAAGCAGAACAGGAGGGCACCGATTTTGTTACCATTCTGAATGCTACTCAGAAGAAGTTGTTTCCATCGTCGGAGCTTCAAGATTGGTCGGCTCGCTACAAGACAATCCAGAAATTGGCCGAGGACCTGGTGAAGGACTTTCGTAAGCATGCACCAGTTCAGACCAATCAGACTTTGTTGCAGCGGCTTCACGCTCTTGAGACCGAGAATGCTCGTTTGAAGGGTAAGCCACATCGTTCAGCGCAACCGGCTCTTCCTCGCCGCAGGGGCGCTCCCGCTTCAGGATCCAAGAAGACGGAGCCCAGGAGTCCCATGGATTTCGGCGCAGAGGACCTTGCGGGTGGGGGTGATGGCGAAGAAACCGCCATGTTCAGATCACCTGCCGAAGACCTTTTCGAAGAAGACGAGGAGAATCAGGACAAAGGCCCCCTCGATGCTCAGGACACATACTCGCAGTATCTCCCGGATCGTGACAGTACTCTCTACCTTGAGAGTTGCAGCTTGGAAGCCACTAATCTTAAGAGTGTCAACAACTGGCTAGCATCCACTGCTATCGGAAAGGGCAAGAATAAGGTGATCGACACTGCAGTTTCCGAGTTTGTTGCTGCTTGTGCCAAGCTTGACGATGGTAACAAGAAACCAGTTGACAAAATCGCAGTGGAATGGGGTCTCGCAGGTTCTCTCGCTTCTAAGTTGAATGAGAAATGCCTCACTCGCTTGATCGCGGGAGCCCATTTGCTGGCAAACCAGTGACTACACGCGGCTTCGAGCAAGACGAGGACCCAGCGACAGCGATTTGTTGTCACTTTTCTCCGATGGTTCTCGTTGATTCTCCCAATCCTTTACATTCTCATGCCCCACAAGGTGGTCGACAGATTCATGTGGGTTCGCTCCCACATTTTTTCGTGTGCATTATTTTCGAACGCTTTGCCTTGCTTTTCCACTGGCATTTTCGTGCGCATTCGTGATCTTCTGGTGCAATTTCGTGTACCCAAACACTATCCATGGTCTTGGCATCAAACTTCACATATGGTTTACCTTCGTGTGTCGGTGAATCGACCGGCAACCACGGCGACTCTGTATGTTGGAGCCACCAGGACAACCGTTCCAGGACGAGAAGCCTCCAGACGTCGTAAGTTCATTCAGTTGGTTAGAAAACGACTGTCATATTTTGAGCCTGCACTCAAAGTGTTTCATCGCCGACGGGACTTTTATCAAGGTATTGTGTTGGCCCTGTACCAGGACTCTGACACTCTGTCATTGCTCGCCACGGAAGCTGCCTTGATTCGGACACTTAGGCCTGCTTTGAATCATCCATGGGTATTGGATCTGTTGAAGTCTCTACGGATCAAGCAGAACAGATTCCGCTTGCCTCAAGCCAGAACAGGCCATCGGTTCACCAAGAAGTGTCAGGCTTTGATTCGACGTTGTCATGGACTCTATCATCAGCATCTCTTGAACAACAAGCAAGTGTTTCTCTCCCTCTATCGTTTGGGCAGTGATAGCTTGGAGAAATTTCTGGAATCCAGGACACTTCGGTCTCATCGTACACCTTTGCAGGAGCTTTATCTCAGGTGCAGGTTGGTCAACATGATCGACGAACCGTTTAAAACCCGAGCTACTCAGCAGTTGCGATTGATCATGGAGTTCCGACGAGGACACATGCCGCCCACCAATGTTCCCCTCCGCCTTCCACCTCTTGCACATGATCTTGCCAAGGAAGTATGCACGGCACTTCGTACACTTGTACAACAAGAACGACTGAACTTTCCGCCTCTGCATTTACCATCCTGCAAAATGATTGAGATTAAATCTCGTCCATGGTCTAGGACTGCATTCAATTACCGATCTTTTCTTCGATCATGGCAGCCAGGGAAGCCAAAGGCCTGCAGGTGTACTAGTTTCTCGACATCGGGGACGACAGGACACTTGTTTGTTCATGTGCGTGTGATTCTTCCGAGTTCACCTTTGGCCTTCTTGAATCTCAACGACACCTGTTTTTTGCCCACAGCACAATGGCGACAGATTGCGAACAGGGAGATACAACGATGGTGCAACAGGTGGAGGTTACCTCGTCGAGTTCATGCAGGACTGCGGCAGTGGGTTTTGAGTCAATGTCAATTACATGAACAGACTGTGCGTTCTGATGAGCTTTCGATTCACACAGCAGTTCTTCGCGATCTTCGACGTTTACGAGGACTTGTTCTTACACCGGCCGATCATTTTCCTTTTTCTTTACATGTTGCTTGTCCTTTTGCTTTTCATTCATTGTTGGATACTACCTTCTTAGATGAGACAGTCTTTCAAAGATGCAGTGTGGGCACTTCTTCCATTATGTCGAATTTGAAGTCGCGCTTCCAATCTACCCCTCGGTGGCCTTCCAGGTATGGCTGGGGATGTCAGTGGAGTGCATCTTTACCCGTAGCAAGGATTCTGCCCAAACCCAGCAAGGACTTTCTCAAAGCAAGACCGATCATTGGATGCGATCATTGTTGGCATTCTCGTTTGACTACCTTTTTGGCCAAGGCGATCTTTCAGATCATGTTGATTGTTTTTCCGACTGGTTCCACCTTTAATGTTTTGTCGGTTCAACAAGCAGTTCGCATGATGTGGCACTCGATGATGGGGTATTCGGCAGATGAACCCACCATCATGAAGCAACAGGACCTGGTGGGCTTCTTCAATTCAGTACCACATGATCGCATTCTGCAATCTTTGCTTTTCGTTCTGCAGCTTCTAGAAGATCGTTGGCATAAACCGTGGCAACAGCAATCCTTGCAGGTTTCGATTCGCAGCAAGGATCCCAACTTTCGAGTCTTTCGTGGACGCCGCAGGTTTGCCGCGAGGAACACGAAGACGCTTCCTTTGGAGGACCTGCCTGAGTTAGTTGGGTTTCTACTGCGGTCCAGTTTCTTTCAATGTGGCATCCACACCTTCAAGCAGATTCAAGGAGCCAGCATGGGATCGGCACTTGCACCAGTGTTATGCACTCTGGTCGCTTCGACCACGGAATTTCTGTGGCTTCGGAATTTTCGCACCATTCTGAACAACATTGGTTTCCAGACTGCCGCTCGATATGCGGACAACCGTGTCTTTCATTTACATTCAGGCATTCAAAGAAACCCATGGCTTCAACTACTTTTTCATCTTGAATTTTACGGCTCACCCATCATCCTGGAGGACGTGTTGACTGAGACCTTTTTAGGTACCACATGTTCCAACGTGCAGGGCACCATCACGGTGGTACAACCCACCGATGCTTCAACCATTCGTACGTTGCAGTCAGTTGGAAGGAAAGAACACGTTCTTTTTGGTTTCTCTGCTAGGGTTCGCACGATCATTAGACTTTCACGACCGATGCGCTTGATTCGGCCACAGGTGGAGGACTTAATTGAAATCTACCGGGCCCAAGGCTTCTCACAGAGCGTTCTTTCACCGATTGCACACCACCTTTTAAAGTCTGTCGGCATCCGATTCACATAAAAAGGACAGGACTTTTGGTCAGCCGCAGTAGAGCCGATGTATCAGATGAAATGCGCGCTGTTCTCTCTCTCTTCCTCTTTCTCTCTCTCTTTCTCTCTCTCTCTCTCTCTCTCTCTCTCTCTCTCTCTCTCTCTCTCTCTCTCTCTCTCTCTCTCTCTCTCTCTCTCTCTCTCTCTCTCTCTCTCTCTCTTTCCCCTCTCCTCTCCTTTACACGCTTCGGTCGCAAGAGTTTCAGTGAACGCACATACTTGTTGCAGAGTTCACGGCTGCAGGATTAGAATTTTCGTACATTAAAGCCATGAAAAGGACAGCCGCCGATGCGGGCTTTTCGCGTGAACCGCAAGCTGTCAGAGTTACAGTTCAGATGCCAGCTGATCGATGTACCAGAAACCAGGCGATGATCGTTCATTTGGTGTGCTGCAGTGCGGACAATATTGATGCAGTCAAGAAACTTCTCACATATAGGATCAAAGAGATGACAGGACGTCGTCCCCAGCTGCAGTGTTTCCAACTACATCAAAACGGGAGGCATTTCTCTTTCCTTGAACCGATCACGGCATTGGCTACATTGGACGTGGTTCAATTCGTGAGGACCGCTCCAGATTTCAGGGATTCCGATGATGTACAGAACCACCCAACTCGGTGGAATCCACAGGTATGGTGACTGATTCATCCTGTATAAAAGGTACGTGTCAGGACTGTGGTCGTTGCACTGTTGGCTTCTTTAACGTTCCTTGTGCATTTCTGTCGACGCATAGGTTCAGGACCCTCGGTAGAAGCAAGGGAATGCACCATGGCTCGGTTCGTTTCGGAGGTTGTGTCAGATGACTGTGACTCTTTCTCCATCTCTGACGAGCACGTGCTCTCAGGATGGCACGTCGACAATCTGAGTGAGACTGACAGTGGGGATAATTCTTCTACATGCATACCTCGATGCATCACCCCGGAGGATTCCTCGGATATAGACTCTGCACACATTGGAGGTACCACGGATGAACCATCAGTGGAGGACAATGCAGTGGTTCCTGAAGTGACTCGTGTTCCGGATCCAGAGCC
Organism: Symbiodinium sp. CCMP2592; assembly: GCA_905221615.1. Classification (NCBI taxonomy): domain Eukaryota; class Dinophyceae; order Suessiales; family Symbiodiniaceae; genus Symbiodinium; species Symbiodinium sp. CCMP2592. Next base: position 326 of record CAJNDT010000670.1, on the reverse strand, counting down.
ACTTCCCAACAAACCTCGGCGACGTTTGCGCATGATGGATGAGGACTCTGATGGTGTTAGGGTCAAGATTCTTCCTAACCCACGTAGGATGTTTCGACGCCATATGGAGAACACCCGCATTCTAGGCGACGATTTTTACATTCCCGATCGTGCTTCGCTGATCCTCGGCTTCCTTCAAAAACATGGAAATCGCATTGTTAAAGAAAAGCCAGGACCTAAGAAGAGGTTTCGCAGCACATTGGACTTGGTTCGCTATGTCTTGAAGACAGCGAAGAAATCTTCGACGGACTAACAACTTGCAACCTGCCCAGGTCCCGGAAACAAGA